>ML280243.1:122243-142597 GCA_005239495.1 Nicotiana undulata
TGTGTGTGTGTGTGTGTGTGTGTGTGTGTGTGTGTGTGTGCGAAAAGCTCTTTCTTCCAAAATGCTCTCGGCGCACGTTAGTTAAACGTACGCCGAGATTGTAGTCATGGCGAAAGGAAGAGGCAGGGGAAGGGGAAGACCTCATAAATATCCATATACATCATTAGAAACTATACTAACTACAACTAATCAGCCAGTAATGGAGAAAGTTCCTCCATTAACGACTCCACCAGCTTCAGCTCAAAGCTCAGCCCAAAGTTCAGAACTAGCTCATAGAGTCTCTGCATGTACAATTGGATCAACTTCGATTCAATCAAATGTAGCTAAGAGACTAGATCTGACAGTTCTAGCTCCTAGGGGGATAGTACCAGCAGGGACGAAAATGCAACCAATGGAACATTGTCCATGCAAATTCCAGTCCAGATACAGAGTGACCTAGTAGATAAGGATGGTGAACCAGCAGTGAGAAATGATCGAAAGAAAGATGCTAAACCTTCATGGGAAACACTCTTCCAGAAGAACAAGTTTGCTTCTAATGGTATGTCACTTTCGTATATACCACCACTATTGGTAGATGGAGAACCTGCGGTTCAATTAGACAAAGTAGAAGTGGAAGAAGAAGAAACCAAATGGAAATGTGCTTTGATTGCATACATTTTAGGAGATGGACCAGGGTATAATACGATGAAGAGATATATTAATATTCATTTGTCACATGTTCCAGAACTTGACCTATTTTATCATGATGAAGGTTACTACATAATCAGGTTTAAGAACATGGAGGACGCTCATGAAATCCTATGTGTTGGACCTTATTCCATAGCAAGTAAACCTATCATTTTGAAGCCATGGACCCCTGAGTTTGATTTCACAGAGGAATTTCCTACATCCATTCCACTATGGGCTAAATTTCCTAAATTACCTATGTCATGTTGGGGTGTGATATCTTTAAGCAGGATAGCTAGTGTGATTGGGAGGGATATCTTTGCTAATGAGTTTACAACAAACCAGACTAGAATTTCTTATGCCCCAATGCTTATTGAAATCAATGTTACTAAAGAGCTACTAAGTGAAGTGTGGGTGATGGATCCATCTGGGAAGAAGTTCTTGCAGAGTGTTACCTTTGATTGGAAGCCTGCTTACTGTGAGAAATGTTTAGTAGTGGGACATAGATGTTCAACTCAAGTAAGGACTGGTAATCAACTGCCTAACCAAACTAAGAAGGGTAAAGTTACTCAAGAATGGAGAACCAAAGCACCAGTTCCTGTTGTTCCTGCAGCTCCTGTGCAAAGTAAAGTAGTTCAAATCCAGCAGCCACAATAAGATAATAACACAATGATAACTGAATTTCAGAAGACTAAGGAGAAGATTCAACCAAAAGATGATTACAAAGATGCAAGACAGGAAGACAAAGGGAAAGCAGTACATAGCCCAGAGCTGAACCTTATAAACTTTCCCCCATTATCCCCCATTCCTGTGAGAAACAGATTTGAGATAGTGTCTAATAGCAAACATGACATTCCACTTGGTGATAGAGGTGGAACAAGTACTCATTGATGAAGTGGTTATTCTGGAACATTAGAGGAGTGAATAAAATACACAAACAGAAGGAAGTTAGAGAGTATATTAAAAGCAATAAAATAAAGTTAGTAGGTTTAGTGGAGACCAAGGTAAAACAATAAAATGCTCAAAAAATTTCAAAGTATCTTGTTCCTGGATGGGGTATATTAGCTAATTACACTGAAGTCAAGAATGGTAGAGTATGGTTAATGTGGGATACTAATCACCTAATGGTTACTAGAATCAATGATGATCCTCAAATGATTCACTCTCTAGTACAAAGTAAAAAGGGGGACATAAGTTGCTATCTGGCTGTTGTCTATGGTTTTAATGGTATGAGCAAAGAAGAGATTTTTGGAAGAATCTTCAACAGATTTCCACAACTGTCACAAGTCCATGGTTGGTTGCAGGGGATTTTAATATTGTGTTATATCCTAATGATAAATTGTCCAATAATCCTGTTAGCTTTGCAGAAACTCAAGACTTTAGTTTATGTCTCCACCAGACAGTGCTTTCTGAATTACCTTGGAAGGGTGAATATTATACTTGGACAAACAAACAACCTGGAGTTGATAAGGTTAGCAGCAGAATTGACAGAGTTTTTGGTAACTATGAGTGAATGATGAAATGGAATCATGTGGAGACAGTCTATGACTTTCCTCAAATATCTGATCATGCCCCTATGGTGATAACACTAGAAATCTCATCTTGGACTGGGAAAGTTCCATTTAGATTCTTCAATGTATGGACCAGTCACCAAGAATTCACTCAGATTGTGACAGATGTGTGGAATACTTCAAGCTCTACTGGTACTATGAAGGCTATATGGAGTAAACTAAAAGCATTGAAAGCTCCTCTAAATGCTTTGAATGCTAAGGATTTCAAGGGCAATAATCAAAGAATAGAGGCAGCCAGAGTGGATCTTAAAGACATACAGGAGCAGCTTACAAAGAACTATTCAGATGGTCTATTGCAAAGGGTGAATGAGACTCTACTTAACTTGGAGAAATGGTCAATGATTGAAGAGATATACTACAGCAGAAGGCAAGAGCAATGTGGATCCAATTGGGGGATGCTAACACCAAATATTTCATAGCTGTTATGAAAGATATGTCACAAAGGAAGCAGATCACTGAAATAACTACAAATGTTGGAGATAAGATAACTGATCCTGAAGCTATCAAAGAAGAGATTCTGTGTTTCTATAAATCTCTTATGGGATCATCAACAAAGTCACTTCCAGCCATAAAAAGATTATACATGGAAAATGATCCTAGGCTGACTCAACAACAAAGAAGAGATTTATGTGCAGAAGTTAATGATCAAGAAATTCTGGAGAGACTTAAAGCAATTGGAGATGATAAAGCACCAGGTATTGATGGCTACAATTATGTTTTCTTCAAGAATTCCTGGAACATTATCAGTAAGCAAGTCAAAGAAGCCATTAGAGAATTCTTTCTAACTTCTAAGATGTATAAACCAGTGAATTGCTCCACTATCACCCTAGTACCTAAAGTTTCTAAGCTTGTCACAATCAAGGAATACAGACCAATTGCCTGTTGTACAGTTTTATATAAAATGATCTCCAAGATTCTAGCTACTAGACTTCAAAAGGTCATGGAAAATATAATTTCTGAATCTCAAGATGGTTTTGTTCCTGGTAGGAAGATTGCTGATAATGTTATATTGGCTCATGAGTTAGTCAAGTCTTACACTAGAGCTCAAATTTCTCTGAGATGCATGATTAAGATTGACCTTCAACAAGTATATGATTCAGTAGAATGGATCTTCCTACAACAGGTGATGGAGGAGATTGGTTTTCCTGGTAGATTTATAAAGTGGATCATGGAATGTATCAGAACAGTTAGCTACATTGTGCTTATTAATGGAGAAACTACTAAACCTTTTGAAACTGCTAAGGGCCTCAGACAGGGAGATCTTATCTCTCCTTTCCTGTTTGCTATTGTCATGGAGTATTTGAGCAGATCATTCACTGAACTGGGGAAAGATAGTATGTTTCAGTGTCATCCTAGGTGCAAAAAACTTGGCATAACTCACCTGAGTTTTGTTGATGATCTTCTTCTTTTATCTAGAGGTGACCTCAATTCCATAGTTACTTTATACCAGTACTTCTCTCAGTTTTCTAAAGCATCTGGATTGCAAACCAATATGGGTAAAACCTCAGTATATTTTGGGGGGAGTGAAGTAGGAAGTAAAGCAGCAAATTTTGGATCATCTTGGCTTTGTACAAGGAGAGTTGCCATTCATGTACCTGGGCATTCCTCTATCTTCCAAGAAAATTGCATTGATCCAGTGACATCCCTTAATTGATAGGATCACAGGGAAGATTTCTTTATGGACTGCAAAGAAACTTTCTTATGTTGGTCGAGTGCAACTAGTTAAATCAGTCATTTTTGGTATTCAAGCCTACTGGGCTCAGTTGTTTATCCTGCCTATGAAAGTGCTGAAGATGATATATGTTATGTGTAGAAGCTATATATGATCAGGTAGTAATACTATTACTAGGAAGAGTTATGTGGCTTGGGATAAAATGTATACTCCATAGTTTGTTGGTGGTATGAATCTTATTAATCTACTGTTATGGAACAAAGCTACGATTGCTAAAGTTTGTTGGGACTTAGCTCATAAAGAGGACAAATTATGGATTAGATGGATCAATGCTTACTATGTTAAACAACAACAGATTCAAACCATGCCTATTCCTAAACAAGCTAGTTGGATGGTTCGAAGGATAATAGCTGCAAGAGATGTATTACAACAAACTCAGCCTTCAAGAGATGACAAGGAGACCATCAGGCAGATATACTTACAACTACTGGGAGATCTACAAAGAGTGGACCGGAAGAGTCTGATATTTCAGAATTTTGCTCGACCTAAGGCTATTTTCAGCCTATGGTTGTTGTTACATGGGAGGCTACCTACCAAGGACAGACTAGCTAGATGGGGGCTGAATGTTAATCAACAATGTGTATTATGCTAGGGGCAATTAGAAACAAGAGATCATTTATTTCTGCATTGTCCATATGCAACAGAGTAGTGGAGTAGAATATGGAGTTGGATTCAAGAGGATCAATGGAACAGTAGCAGCTGGGAACATCATCTCCAGTGGACCATCAAGAAAGCTAAAGGAAAATCAAGCCAATCCAGCATATTCAGAATGGTATTCACAGAAGCATCTTATGCTTTATGGATGGAAAGAAACACTCGTATTTTTGAACAAAGACATCGTAGCTGTAAAATATTAGTACGAGAGATAGCTTATATTTGTAATGTTAGAGTTGCTCCTAAAGCTAGAAATCAAATACAAAAATACTTATTAGTATAGTGAGTAGATTGGCTAGCTATGCAGTTTTGATGTAGATTTGATGATGTTTGAGATAGCCAGCAGAGTAGTATGTTGGACTATAGATTTGTAAAGTTTGATCTTTGGTGATTAATACAAAGAAAGTTAATTACCAATATATATATATATATATATATATATATATATATATATATATATATATATATATATATATATATATATATCCAACAAATGAGCGTTCTTCCACCAATACTAGATAATATTTTAATATGGGAGAATATTCCTTTGTAAATGAAGAAAATTCAAAATTTTATCTTTTCATCCATTTCCAATTCACTTTGTTTTTTAACTAAAAAACCCAACACTAATGATTTCCAGGACCATTTCCCAAATTCTGACAACGTAATTCAAAATTTTGGCTAGAGGCTATTTTCCTAAGATTCTTATTACATGATCAAAATTAAATAACGGGCTCCTAAAAACCTGCAGCGTGATTTTCAGTTCCTTTTTTCAGGTACATGTAGCTTCTGTTTTCCTTTATTAACAGTTATTGTTGGCTTCTTTAAAGTTGCATTCCATTTCATAACAGTTTGTAATAGTAATTATTTTCTTGTGTTATTGCGTTTTCTATGACTCCATAAGACGTCAAAATTTAGACTATTCTGTATGTAAGGCAAGGCACTGTCAAAACGCATTCATGTGTGGGACTTAGTTTTGTAAGGTTTACACCTCAAACGTCCGATTGTGCACCCTAAACATGCCTGACGTCCAACACTCGGGGCTCGCCCAACAAGTATTACACAATTCATGTGTCAAATTTCCTAATTAGCACTATTGACCCTCAAGGTTGTTTAATAAATGAATGATCAAAGTTTTATTCATCTACAAAAATATGAAGATTGAAATCTTCAGATCTAAAGTATAATCAAGAAAAGACTCCCCTCATAGTAGGTAAAACATGGTGCCTCACGCCCCGCCTTTTAAAGCCTATATTGTCCGTTGAATACAAAAGAGCTACTTAAAAAGCATTACATAATTACACCCATATAAATTTTTTTTACTCTCAAAATTTTCCCGCTGCAATTTGGTTGCTCTTTCATTTAATCAGCCAAACTTTTAAAAGCATGAAGAGAAACTAGAGGTACAATGTGTGTACAACATCAATAATGTTAAAATGTCATCTTAGGCTACACACTTAGAAGACTAAAATACATTTTTTTATCACATTATAGTAATTCCTATTAAAACAGGTTAAAAAGCAAACTGAAAGAGGATGTGCTCAATAAGGAACAATGATAGATTCTATGAGCTCTTGGAGTGGTGCCAGCTCCTTTTTGTCAATCAGCCCGAACTCCTGCAGAATTACAGAATCAATCTTTAAGATAAGGAATCATAAGAAACCTTCAGAATAAATTTTGCTGCATAATGAAGTTCTGGACATAATCAATGTTTTCATAGCAACTCGGATCACTTCCTTGAGGCAAATAACAGAAACTACAGTAATTTCATTGCCCCATTTTGGCTAACTTGGTGATCTTTGTTTCCAATCGACTCCATTATTCTCCATTGTGTATTAGTTCATTCAAATTAATCACGTAGATTATCTCTTCTATATTTTCTTTCTTGGTGGTATGGCTTTAATTGTTTGCATATCCTATGTTACTCCCTGAAGTCCAGATATGTGAGTGATAGGCTAATAGCATACAATTGCAAATTAAGAAAAACACATGAAATTGCGGAGTCTCTCCTCTCTTCATTGCATCAGAGATTTCGATAAAGGTTGGGAGGAATTTGCAATTTGGGAGTTATTGGTATTTAGTTAGAAGGGAGTGAGCATAAGTTGGAAGATGTGAAGGAGGTTATCAAGAGGAAGTGAAATACGCAGGGAACTTCAGAAAAAACAACAGTCGATTATGCAAATCCTGATACTATAAAATGGTTATTATACTCCTCCAACCAAAGAAAAGATGGTAAACTAATTTAACGCGGATAAAAGCCAGATAGAGCTGCAATCGACAAAATCCAATATCAGATATTTAAGGAGTAAATAATTCGCTAAATGATCCATCTTTAGGCTTAGAGGAGAGCGAGAGGGTTTTGCTTTTCAGTTGCTGAATGGGAACTTCAGTTCAGAAATGCATTATCCGATTGAGATTTTAGTCCTTTTACAAAAAGGAGATATTCCATGAGATGATAAAATAAGATGTCTAAGAAGTACATCTCAAATCTCAGTTGAGTCAAAATTATGTTGACATTGGTGTACAGAAACTTCAAATAGAAGGCAGGCATAGAGAATGTGCCTGTGTGTGTCATTCAAAGAAGACCGAAATAGAGAGGGGAAAAAAGAGAGCTGACTCTGGAAATTGAATATTATAGTAACTGAAACTACTGGAGGAAAAAAGGTAATATGACGTAAAGCAGGAAGACCTATGCAATGACCATGTCTAAAGCTTCGGAAGAAAGAAAACTAGTAACATGCACAAACAAGAAAAAAAAAATGTATTTAAGTTCTACAATTTAATAACTCACATGGGTGAAAAGTATGAAATGCTTGAAGCACGTATTCAAATGGGCTTCCTCCTTAAGACTCACAATCTTCTGAAAATGAGAGTGATAAATATGTGCATATACACGAAAGAGGCGTTTGAATATTGTCTTGACAACATCCTTGAAGTTAGGAGGAAAAGGTGCACCTACAAAAATGTAGCTCAGTCAACAATGAGAAAACGTAACATAGTATTGTCTAAATTAAGAAAGCAATTGATATTAGTTAGCTATAATTTCCCATCCCACTCCACGCCACATACTACTGCACATCCGCCCTTCCCACCTCTTGGCTCCCAAGACGAAAGTTTTCACTTCGCTCAAGATTGATCCCTCCCTCCATTTTATAGAGATAAGAAGTTAACATCACTTGCATAGTAGCAGTAGTTGTAGAATAGTTCTAAGGAACATTATACAATGTCAAACAAAATCTTAAAAATAAATAGGAAATTTCAAGCTTGAGATCATAAGCAGAATTCTTAGAACAGTGAAGAGTATGAAGCAATTTAGACGTTCCAAAATAAAAAGTCGATCATATAAGGTCAGGATAGAAGAGTATTGTTTACATCTCCAAAATGACAGGAAATGTTAGTCAGGAAGCTGTAATAAGCACTTACCAAGTCTTTGAGGAAATATAGATTCGTCATCCAATTGAGTTTCAATCCAATCCATCAAATATTCAACATATTTTGGGGCTGAAACTTCAATAGGCTTCTTAATCTGTACACCATCAGCCCACCTATACTCATACCTGAAACACATTAAACAATCACTTAGTTATTCCTGGTATTAGTTCCAGGGTAAACTCTGCTCCATTGTAACATTCAAGCCCTCTCCTGGAACTACAAATACCAAGCAGACAAAGACCGATATAATTCTAATCCTTTGAGATAAGCTCAGGGAAAATAAAGAAGAAACTCAATAAATGGCAATTAATGAATTGATATCACGAACTCTTAATATTCTTCTTTAGGGGAGTCTTTTCTTGATTATACTTTTCCCATCGTCAAAACAGTTTGAAAGAATCAACTCCCCTTAACCAGGGATAATTGCAGCGACTCTTTTATCCCAAGGAAAGACTAAATTGCATCTCAAATAATGTATATAATGTAAGTAAGCTGGAAGCAGCTTATTTATGAAACATACTTGGGGCCTGCAGTCATTGTAGGGCAGTTTTCTGGCGTACAGAACTCAGTGAGGGTGCCATAAAGAAGATTCACCTGGTTGAAGAAATCAACAGCTGGATATTTATAAAAAAAAAAACACCATTAAATTAAATTTGATCAGCTTACAGCAACAAGTAAGCAAACAGGATGTAATATTTGCAGCATTCCATTCTCAGCATTGTCTTCAAACAAAGAGTCACGTGTAAAGCAGCATTATAGCTGCTGTGCATATTCTACCTTCAATGTGAGAATATAGTACATTCCACCAGCCTTTAGACTTGATTTGATGTCCTCACATTTAATGTTTTAGTGAATGTGAACTTTTATCAGTACGAAAGTAAGTTACATTTCACCTCTTTCGGATTTATATTCTGAAAAGGTATTACAATATATCGAGAAAAAAAAGTATAATTTCCAAAAAGTGGACATATTTTTAGGACAACCCAAAGAAATAAAGATCAGTCAATTTGGGGGAGATTGAAGTGTCTGTTTTTCCCTTTCCAATAGCCAAAAGAAGAAGGGAGGATAGACTGAAGTCTGGTTCCAGAAGTCAAGATTTTGGAGATTAAAAGTGGCGAGATTCTTACTCTGCACTCAATTAACATAGTAAGTCCAGCAATGACATATTCCAGTAATCTCAAACAGCAGAAGTATAGGTAATACTAATGTTCCAGTGGACGTCCATCATTATGTATGAGAAGACATGAGGAAAGAGAGAGAGAACATACTGTTGACAGCTAGCCATTCATTAATATCTTCCCCTGGAGGAAGCCTTACAGCTTCTCTTAAGTTTCCGCTGCCTAATGTGGCATCAATGTGCTTTCTTAACTGTGCCCCCTGTAACAAAAAGAAAAAGGGTGATGACCCATTCAAGGGTAAAACATACAGATCAATTTCAAATCAAAATAAAGATATATTAGATGAATGATAAACTAGCAAGACAACTAAAAGAAAAAGGAACAATTTTGCGCCAAGGATCTAAGCTAAGCATGAGATACTTTAGATCGTAGAACTAGCTTACTAAATAAACTTTAACAAGCTAAAATTTGAAGTTGAATGAGCCTTCAAGAGTGCCAAACAAGTTTTATGTCAAATCATTTGAATTCATTAATTCGTTCTCATCTTGATATTGTTTTGCGTGATAGTACTTGAAAGTGGAAAGAAGTGAACTTAAGTATAATCTTGCTTAACACACTATAGTATACATGAAAAGGGAAGGATAGTCTAGTGAAAAAGACTCTCCATCTCCGACAATGAGTTTGGGGATCACTCACCAAAGGTGCGGACGTGAAAAGTCTCCAATGACCCTGGGGGTTTAGGGATGGAGGTTTACCATGTCCAATAAGATCATAATAACAAGCCTACAATATGCAACTAAATACATAGGCTTTTTCATTCAAAATTCAACTAATGACGGGCTTGTAATTAGCACAAGAAAAATAGAAATCTAAGCATGTTCGGGTTATAAAAATGTAGGATCCCTTTAAACTTGAAGATGTCTTTTGTTTGATAAGTTCTGGGAATTGGTGGTATCAACATCAGCATGGTGCAGCCAAACACTTAACATACAGGAATTAACTACCAAAAAACAAGAAGAAAGCAGCAGAATATCTTCTTTAAACTAGGAACGAGCATAACCTTACTCCCTGAGGGTGCACTCTTTTTGGGCCGGAATGTTCTCTGGTTCCTATAAACCAATAGCAAACAAGGTGTTAGATGAATAAGGATATGTACCGCCGAAAAGGATAGCAAAGCACACTTTTAAAATAAAGCTAATTGAATGACAAGAAACACAAGGCAAAATAAGCAATAACCTACAAGAAGGTCAATGGAACTAGTAAATTTGAATAATAATGTGATACCCATTAAAAGCTACAGTATAATTTATAAACATGAATAACAGAACTAGCATTATCTTCGTCGAGCTGAAGCCTTAAGATACAAGAAATTGCTAAGTAACGTGTTATCCTTTTTTACTTACCTAATCACTACAACTATTGACTAGTTGTCTATTAAACATAAAACCAGGGGGGAGAGAGAGAGAGAGAGAGAGAGAACACTTTCTCAATTTTTCTACGGCTTGTGAAATTCTCTATGGTTCAAAAAGGGAGATAATTTCTAAAAGTAAAAGAAGATTTCCTTCTTCTTATACACAGCAGAACATCCAACCTCCTGAATCATCTCTTTAAATAAAAACTGTGGTAAAACTGATCCATCTATAAACATTGGGGGATCCACAACCAATGAAGGGGGTTCAACTGAATCCCCTTTGTTGGAAAATCATACAGTGTAAATTTGCTTTATGTCACAGCTTCAATTTTTTTGAATCCCCTTACTGAAATTTCTGGTCAGCCACTTTCAGTAAACAACCTTTTTAATAAGCAAGTTCTTCTGCAATTAAAAAGGGTACGTGACTAGCTTTCACTGAATATAGCCCCAATAACATTTGATCTTGAAATACTAATAACTTAACACCCTAGATTTCTAACCAAAGCAAGTCAGTGATGGACTAAGCTATTCTTCACATGAAACCAATAGCTTTTGCTCGAACTCTGTATATGTATTAAAACCCAACTAAATATCTATAAATATCTTGATATTTCTCTATGAATTAGGAACTCATAAACAACAAATTCTGGATCCGCCTCTGATTAGCAAGTGAAACTTATAGCATAATGTTAATAATACATGTGAAGTATTATCAATTAGCCACACAGAAAGGAGGAGTGCTAACAACTTTAGCTCCTAACAAATTACAATCTTCTGAAAAGTACAAACAGTTTACACCAAAATAGCCAAATAAAATTAGAAACCGCTAATCCTCAGCATTCAAATCAAAGAATAAATAAACAGAAAAAACAGCCAAAAAGGCTAAAAGTCTAAAACCAATAAATCATCATTCGGAAAATATGAACAATAACCATCAATGCTTGGAAAAAAATAAAACTCCATATCAAGAAATTCGTTGAAAGGTGATCAGAGATCATGAAAACATATAGTTCAGCATCAATTCACAAAAAAAAAAAAAAAAGCAATTCACAATCATATCAAAAGAGATGATTAATTTTACCTTCCAAGGCCAAAAAGACTCATGGTCTTTTAGATAGATGGAAAATTTTAAAGAAAAAACGATTCTTTGTGGCTTTTTACGCGAAGAGAAGGAGAAAGGGTGGCAAGGAGAGATTTGGAGAAAGATCGGGCAGCGCAGAAGAAAGCTGCCCGCATTGGAGGGGCTTTTATTTATTCGCGGGCGGGCAGTTTAGTTTCCTAGTATTTATTTTTTAATAAAAAAGTAATTAGTGGTAGCATCGAAAAAAGCTGGTGCGCACTGAATTTTCACCCCATGAAAGGAAAATTGCAAAAAGTGATTGGATTTTCTCTGGAGCTACAGTGACGTATTGCTGACTGCATAAATGCATGTCTAGCTGACACGTGGTTTTTGCAACTGAACAATTTAGTACTCTTATTTCTCTTGAGAAAAAACTGGGAAAAGAAGAGAAGGAGCACAAATGCATTAGTGTTGAGGTGCGAGAAATTGGTAGGGATTAGTCTAAGGAAAGATTAAGGTAGATCGAATAAGAATTTGAAAGAGTGATAAGATAGGATATGACATATTTTTTGCTTATCAATGACATAAGAGCATAGATGTCAAGGATTATAGTAGAAAATTAATACGTAGTCGAACGATTTCTCTTTACGTGAAAGATCATTGTTCTAGTTTAGAGCACCTTATTCTTCAATTATCACTATCGCTATTTCTTTTACTCTGTTTTCTTATTTTTGCTATTTTAGCTGTCAGGATTTTGTTTGTTTCGAATTCTCAACTTAACTTTCTCACTTTTGTATTTTTCAAATCTATTTTGAAATATTTTTCTTGAGTCTAGGGTCAAAAATAATCTTTCCACCTCATACAAAGTAGAGGTCAAGTAGCTATACACCTCATTGTTTACATGTAAAATGTTACAGTTGAATTTGTAACGTGTTTTGTAAATATGTGAATTAATTTGATCCTAAAATATGAAATAAACAAGAATGAAATCAAGAATGTAAAAGTAGCTTAAAGAAATACAAGCATGTTAGTGTGATGCGCTTCTCCGAACGCAATAGTATGAACAATCTTAAGAACAAAAGAAAGTAAATAATTTTATAGTTTCAGAGTAGAATACAGTTTTTGTATACAGAATATTGTGTCTACAATGGATGTTAATTCTCCTATTTATAGCTATATTTAGAGAGACAACATCCTTAAATGAAGCTCCTCTTGAATGAGAATATATAAAACTGTCATTGATGGCTGCATAACGGTTGGCTATAAATACAGATATTCTCTAACTGCTGCTCATTGAATTCTATGCGATGTTAATACTTTGAATCTTTGTCATCCAACTTTGTTATCGGGATGCATCCAACATCAGTCACATGCTTGCAACCGGTATCGACTATTTGTTGTCTCACATCCTACCCGTCTTTAGTTCCACTAAGTACCTCTTCATTCGTCCAACTGTCACTAACTAATTTTACCGCATACACCTACCTTCCCCATACTCCACTTATGGGATTATATGTGTAACGACCCGGTTGGTCGTTCCGTAGAATCTGCATTATATTTACTATTTTTTCCTTGTCATAGGTTGGTTATACTGTTTATGATGTGTTGAAGTCTGTTGGCTCGGGTTCGGAATGGTTGTAGTGAGAATTGAGACACTTAGTCTCTAAAAGTAGCTTTATAGTTGGAAAAGTCAACTAGGAGTTGACTTATTGGTAAACGATCTCGAAATACGGATTTTATGGTTCGGATTGCTTCGTTAGGTGATTTGGGACTTAGGAGTGTGATACGCTCAATTTACACCTTAAAAGAATGTAAGCGATCGTTGTCAAATAAAGTAACCCAACAAGGTTGGGGTCGAATCCCACAGAGAACAATATGAGGGCGTTAGGAATGCTAGAGAATTATCACCTATCGTGCAGTGCCAAACAAATATGATTTTGGGTTTTCTGATGATTGTTTATAACTAAATGCGAAACTATAAACTATCCTAGAAATCAATTGAAATGATCGAGGGCAACAAGTATCGATGTTTCGGGTGTTACACTCGAGTAACGATCCAATGTATTTCACGATTTTACAAATATGAGCGGGTAATGTTAATTAGCCACGGATAACATTTCTTAATTAGCTTTTCCCAAAGACTAACAAGACTTCCTAATTGAATTATCCCTAACCCAATTAGGAGATTAAGCACTTCCGAGTTTGGCTACAAGTAGTTCAATCCTATCCCTAGGTCGAATCTATAAAATGAGGGTTAAATCCTCAAGTTCTTGTTAATTAATCTTTCCCAACCCCAAATAATCTTTTCCAAAACTAATTCGGAGTTAATGGGCGAGTCCTAGGGTTAGCTAATCCCTTTGGAAACATTAAAGAACAAGAATAATTAAAATAACAAACACCCACTTCACAAATATATGAAAATCATTCAATACATAAGCACAACAAGGTATTTAATCCACACTTTAAATATGAATATTCCCATAAACCATATTCAAGTGTTGGAAAAATACTACACACTTAGATATTCAATACAAAACAAGGAAATGAAGAAATAAACATAAATGGGTAAGAAATACTTAACCACAATGGTGAAATCTTCAAGACCCAAGTGTGTGTGCAAATCCCTAGCTTCAAAACTTGTTGTTCTCTACTCAAAATATATTTACAAAGCTCTAAATATGTTCAAAAGATGTAAAAAAAAAATTGGTTTCCAATCGATATGTATATTTCTACATTGTTGCCAAGGTATGCTTTTTATAGAGGGCCAAAAATTCGAGTGAAAAGTGGACAAAAACACCCTTGTCGGGCTGATATGCGATCGCATCCCTGTCGCATATCAGGGATGCGATTCGCATCTTCACTCTTTCCGTCGCACATCAAAACCCTAGGTCCCAGAGGGTCGTCGCATTTGAGATATGCGGTCCGCATTAGTGATATGCGATCGCATTCGTGCGTCGCATTTACAATGTAGCTTCAGGCATCAGATGGTGATGCGACTCAAATGCGAACCGCATTTGAGATATGCGATCGCATATTCGACCGCATTTCACTCATTAAACTTGACTCAACTTTCTGTTGCGGTATGCGATCTCTGGGCTCGAAATGCGATCCGCATGTTGCATATGCGATCGCATTCGGCCATTGCTCCCCTCTTTTCTCTTCTTTACTCTCTTTTGCTCAATTTCACTCCAATTTGACCTTAACCACTTCATGGCATCATTTTCCTGCAAATAGAGCAATTATACACTGATAGTGACCTCAAATACCCATTGAGCAGCACAAAATCTACTGAAAAGAGGCTAAAATGAGTGGTAAAATTGCCACTCATCAGAGTGTGCTCGGAATATTTTTGTGATGTCTGGTGTAGAATTAGGCTTGAACTGACGGAAGTTAGTTTTTGGCGATTTTCGGTCGGCAGTGGGAAATAGGCTATCGGGGTCGAAATGGAATTCCGGATGTTGGAACAGGTTCGTAATGTCATTTTGAATATGTGTGCAAAATTTCAGGTCAATCAGAGGTGTTTTGGATGGTTTCGGCATCGTTGGTAGAATTTAGGAATTTCAAAGTTCATAGGCTTAAATATGATGTGATTTTGGTGTATTGATGTTATTTTGGGTGTTCCGAGAGTGCAACTAATTGAATGATGTTATGGGATATGTCGGTAGGTTTGGTTGAGGTCCCGAGGGCCTCGGGTGTATTTCGGATGCTCAAACGAGCACTTTTGGACTTGAAGAGATTGCTGGTTTTCCGGTGTTAGTGCAGCAATGATTTGTTCATCGCAATCGCGTGGCAATTGATACGATCGCATAGAGTACAGGTCGAGTCAGGCAAAAGTTGTGCTATGCGATCGCGTAAAAAAGTTTGCGATCGTAGATCTTGGGCAGGTTGAAATGTGCGGGTGTGTGGAGCTTCTTGCGATCGCGTAGTGTAAATGAGGGGGGCACGTGAGGAAGTGCAATTGTTCTTCGAGATCGCGTGATGGGGTACGCGATCGCATAGTTCAGGGAGTCTGAGCATCGTGATCGCGTGACTTATGCTGCGATCGCAGTGAGTAAAGTTGAGGGTCAGTGGGTTTTGTTCTTCGCGATCGCGTGAATGGTTTCGCGATCGCAGTGAAGTAATACCTGGGCAGTATAAATTAAATCAGTCCGCGACCTTTGCTCACTTTTTCACCATTTTTGAACGGGAATAGAGCTTTTGGAGAGATTTTAAAGAGGGAAACGATTGTTCTTCATTAAGGTAAGATTTTTGGACGTATGAACTCGATTATGTGTGATTAAAGACCTTGTTAACATTGTTTAATTAAGGAAAATCAGTGGAAAAAGGGGAAACTAGAGCTTGAGTTTAAGAGACCTTTTAGAAGTGATTTGAGGGGTCAATCGGACTCCGATTTCAGAGTTCTTTATATGTACGGACTCGTGAGATGATGATAATCGTTTTTGTATAAAGTTTGTTGAGTTCTGAAATGCGGGCCCGGGGGTCGGGTTTTGGCTAATTTCGGGTTTTGTGCTTAAAATTGATATCTTTCGATTGAGTAACATCCCCTTAGCATAATTTGATGTGAAAAATCTGATCTTTATAGATTTGGAGCAATTGGAAGTTGATTCGAGGGGCAAGCGTGTTGCAACGTAGCTTTTCGGGCTAGTTTGAGGTAAGTAATGTCTTTAAATCCTGTCCTGAGGGTTTGAAATCCCGGACTTTACATCCTTTCACGGTTTTGGAGTGACGCACACACTGGATGACGAGTGTGGGGTGTGCACAAATTTGAAATTTGGAAAGATGTTCCTTTTTAGGCAACTATTGAGTTGTGAAACTGCTTTCAAAGCATATGTTTTATAGTATTAATATGTTTTGATATATTTGGGATGTAAGCCATGTTTGGGGCCTAGTGTCGATCTGTTCTAACCCCTTGGGGGCTACTTTACTAATATTCCTCACTTATAAATTATGATTTTGCGCTCAGTCTTTCTTGTTAAATTGTTGACACTCAGATTTGTTGAAATTGTTATTTCTTGAAATGAAATACTGTTTTGGGTCGAGAACCCTGTTTATTTATGGCCCGAGTGGCATGTTGAGAGTGTCTAACCGAGTGAGGACGAGGGCCAATATTGTAAGGATGTTATGATATGAGAGAGCCTAAAAGCCTGAGTGATTGATGCCATGATTTGGCTTGTTTATAGCGCTTGGGATGTAGGATCCCCTTCTGAGTCTGTACACACCCAAGTGAGCACAGGTACCTACTGAGTGCGAGTGTCGAGTGCCGAGTGACTAGTGATTGGGAGGTATGAGTGACTGTGAGGTGCTGAGTGACTGTTACTCAGTGATGGTGGCTGAGTGACTGTTACTGAGGGATGGTAAGGTGTTGAGTGACTGCCTATGAGCGATGATTTTTCCCGAAGGGCAGTTTATAATGATATTTTACTGAGTTTTGATTATGATTCGTTTCATCTTTCAAACTGATATTTTGGGAGTTTTTACTGAGAAACATTTGGAGAAATATATTTGTTCAAAGGATTTTTTTGGAAATTGGTTTTCAAACTTATGTATTAAATGTGTACTTTATGGAGACTCGGTGTTTTACTGTTTTGTGGATTGGTGTTTTGTGCTGTGTGTTTCTTATTCTTCATACTTGATTTATTTTCATTACTACTCAGTTAGCGTACCCATCATTACTCCTTGCACTTCTTTGTTAAGATCCAGGTACTGATTCTGAGCAGTAGTCACTTACGTCCGTTCGACATCAGCTTTTGGGATTTCGAGGTAGCTGTCCAGCATCCACAACTTCTCCATTTTCCTTCCTTCATTAGTATTAGCATTTTATTTCGAGACATTGTTATGACATTAGTAGTGTTAGTTTTATTCTTAGATGCTCGTGATCGCTTGACTCCAGTCCTGGAGGGATTGTTTAGACTGTCAGATTATTTATGCTTGCTTAAAGACTTAGAGAAATTTTTGTACTTATCATGCTGGTTATTATTGAGATTTCAGAAATTATATTAAAATAAATGTGTAGTTATGTGATGGTTGGCTAGCCTAGTTCCACGATAGGCGCCATCACGACCTGTTAGGATTTGGGGTCGTGACAAGTTGGTATCAGAGCTCTAGGTTACATAGGACTCAACGGTCATAAGCAGGTTTAGTAGAGTCTTGCGGATCGGTACGTAGACGTCTGTACTTATCTTCGAGAGTCTACAAAACTCTTAGGAAAAATCTCATTTACTTGAACTCTTTTGTGCCATTCTATTGATTCTTGAAATCTAAACTCCTGTTGTTTTATTCTCTCACAGATGGTGAGGACACGCACTACGTATCAGGGTGACCAGACACCAGCCGGACCCACGAGAGGTCGAGGCCGTGGTAGAGGTAGGGGACCAGCCCGTGCAGTAGCCAGGACAGTACTAGTGGATCCCCCTACTATTCAGGACCAGGTTCCCGCTGAGTGTGCTCTGGCGGGACAGGATCAGGCACCGGCAGTGCCTATTGTCATTCTGGGTCTTCAGGAGACCCCGACCCAGATCTTGACAGTGTGTACCAGTTTGGCTCAGGCAGTTGCTATGTCTACTACTGCCGCTATAGCTCAGGCCGGGGGAGGCACTCAGACTCCCGCTGCTTGGACACCCGAGCAGGTCGTACAGGGTATTCAGGCACCGGGGGTAGTCCCAGCCCAGCCGGTTGCCCCAGTTCAAGACTATGTAGTCCCAGTTATGTCCGAGGATGAGCAACTTAGGCTGGAAAGGTTCAGTAGACTTCAGCCTCCGACTTTCAGCGGTACAGAGGGTGAGGATGCCCAAGGTTTTCCGGATAAGTGCCAAAGGATACTCTGTACTGCTGGTATTCTGGAGACCAGTGGGGTCTCATTTGCTACATTTTAGTTTGCTGGTGCTGCCTTCACTTGGTGGGAGGCATTTGAGAGGCGTAGGCCGGTTGGTTCAGCACCCCTCACTTGGTAGCAGTTCTCCACTATCTTTTTGGAGAAGTGTGTTCCTCAGTCCCACATAGAGGAACAACGCAGGCAGTTTGAGAAGCTGCGCTAGGGAGAGTTGTTAGTTACGCAGTACGAGATGCGGTTTTTTGAGTTGGCTCGACATGCTTCTGAGTTAGTCCCTACTGATAGGGAGCGGACCAGGAGGTTTGTAGATGGTCTCACGTATCAACTGCGGATCTTGATGACTAGGGAGAGGGTGTCAGGTGCCATATTCGAGCAGGTTGTTGACATTGCTCGGGATATTGAGTCGGTTCGCAAGAAGGAGCGTGAGGAGAGGGAGGCTAAGAGGCCTCGGGGATCAGGTAGCTTCAGTGGTGCCCCTTCCATAGGGCAGTTTCAGCACAACAGAGGTCGGCTATTTAGGCCTCCTCAGTCAGCTCGCCCAGCTTATAGTGGCGCATCTTCGGGGCAAGGTCCCCGCAGCTCTCATCTGGGACGTTCATCTTTTAGTGCCCTTCCAGCTCAAAGTTCCTCCAGAGCATCATCCTTTTAGGGTTCTTCTATGCATGGTTCATCCGATAGTTATCATGGTGGCAGGGGTTCTCTTCAGTCCTCATCTCCAGCTCCAGGTAGTTGTTTCGAGTGTGGAGAGTTTGGACATGGGTGGAGGCAGTGTCCTCGTCATCCTGGTAGTTCATCTCAGCAGTGGGTTCAACCCTCGACTTTAGCCCCAGTCACTTCATCACCCACCCAGGCAGCTAGGGGTGGTAGTCAGGCAGCTAAAGGCCGACCTAGAGGAGGAGGTCGAGCAGGTGGAGGTCAGCCACGTATTTATGCACTCCCAGCTAGTCCTGATGCTATGGCTTTCGATACAGTGATTACAAGTACTATCTCAGTCTGTCACAGTGATGCTTTGGCTTTATTTGATCCTGGTTCCACATACTCTTATGTTTTGTCGTATTTTGCTCACTTTCTGAATATGCCCAGTGAGTCCTTAGTTACGTCTGTTCATGTTTCGACTCCGGTGGGCGATACTATTGTTGTGGACCGTGTGTACCGGTCATGTGTATATCTATTGGGGGTCTGGAGACCCGAGTGGACTTATTGTTAGTATGGTTGATTTTGATGTGATACTGGGCATGGATTGGTTATCCCCATGTCACGATATTCTTGATTGTCACGCTAAGACCGTGGCCCTATCTATGCCCGGAGTTTCGAGAGTTGAGTGGAGAGGTTCTATAGAACATGTGCCTAGCAGAGTGATTTCTTATTTGAAGGCTCAGCGTATGGTTGAGAAAGGGTGTGAATCTTATCTTGATTTTGTGAGGGATGTTAGTGGTGAGACTCCTTCTGTTGATTTTGTTCCTATGGTCAGTGATTTTCTGGATGTATTCCCTGCAGACCTGCCAGGCATGCGACCTGACAGGGATGTTGATTTTGGTATTGATTTGGTGCCAGGCACCCATCCTATCTCTACTCCACCCTATCATATGGCACCAGTGGAGTTGAAAGAATTGAAAGAGCAGCTTCAGGAACTCTTAGATAAGGGGTTCATTCGGCCTAGTGTGTCACATAGGGGTGCACCGGTGTTGTTTATGAAAAAGAAGGATGGCTCCGTGCACATGTGTATTGATTATAGGCACCTGAATAAGGTTACGGTGAAGAACCAAAATCCCTTGCTCCGTATTGATGACTTGTTTGACCAGCTTCAGGGAGCTAGATTGTTCTCTAAGATTGATTTGAGATCCGGGTATCATCAGCTGAAGATTCGGGATTCTGACATTC
>MDKH01186876.1:0-13102 GCA_005239495.1 Nicotiana undulata
TCTTCCTTGAACTTGATGTTAGGGAGTCCCACCACTAAGTCCTTAGAGACTAATTTGTTAAGCCGATTTAGACTTGCATATCCAAGTCGTTTGTGCCAAAGGAGGGGATCACTGTCCAAAACACTTAAGCAAGTGAGTTCATTTTCAGACAGTGTGGACAAGTCTATGACATAGATATTATTCATTCTCTTTCCCTGCAAAACAATCTTGTCAGTTTCAATCCATCTATCAAGTACACATGTTCGATGGAATGTGTGCCATCCTTACCTACTTTGCCAACCCCTATAATTTCACCTTTCTTTCCATTTTCAAAGGAGACATTTCCTCCTTTGAGGTTTCCAAGTGAAAAGAATTGTTCCTTGTTCCCCGTCATATATTTTTGAGCAGCCACTATCCAAAAACCAAATTTGGTTGCTTCCTCTCACTTGTACCTACACAAGGAAATCAGGGGTTAGTTTTAAGAACCCAAACTAGTTTGGGTCCTTTTCTATGAGAGAATGGATGAATCAGATTTTTTCTGGCCCAATTTGGTAGCCAATTCTTCTTTTTGACAAACCTCTCATTTTTTCGACTGGCCTGCTCTTTTGCAGTACACTCCTATTTGTAGTGGCCAGTCTTACCACAGTGGGTGCAGATTTTATTTTCAGGGAGAGTGAGATACTTGCTTTTGGGATCCCACTTAGGCAATTGACTCCCAAAACCAAGCCCTCTCCGGTTGCTACTATGATTCTCTTGAAGCCATGTCAAGGCATCAGAGGATTTATTCCATTTACAAGTTCTATCTAATTCATGTTTGACTTTGCCAAGCTCTTCTTTAAGTGATCTTATCTGTTCATCCTTGGCATACATGTTATCTTTTAGTTTTCCCAAATTTTCTTCTAACATGATATGAGAGTGATCAACAACCTTTTTACTGGATCCTAATCTCAGTTTTAAGTTCTCATATTTTAGTTTTATAATCTCAGTCTCAAGTGGATGAACCTGGTTCAACAAGACCGTGTTTTTCTTTTTAGATTCACTGACTCTGATTTCCAGGTTCATGCACCTTGATTTTAGCATTGCACATTCTTTAGAGAGTTGATCCTTCTCTTTGGTTGTTTTCTCAGAGTCATCTATGAAATCAAGTAGCAACTCAAAGAGGTTTTCCTTAGATAGGAACTTTATTTTGTTTTTAAGATTGGAGATACTTACCTCTGGTTCTTCCTGTGATTCCTCATCAGATTCTCCAATTGCCATGAGAGCCTGATCTTCAGTCTCCCCATCTTTTGATTCCTCATCTGAACTTTCCCCCCAAGCAGCAACCATAGCCTTAGTTGTGGTTTTCTTAGGTTGGACCAGTTCCTTCTTCCTGTTCCTTCTTTCATATCTCTCCTTTTTCTATTCTACTTCCCACTGAGGACAGTTTTTGATGAGATGTTCAGTCTTACCACATTTGTAGAATCCCTCGTTGGTTGGCCTTTCTGGAGCTTTTGCTTTGTTGTAGTTTCCTCCTTTAGAGATGCCATTCTTCCTCATGAAAAGGTTTCTGGATTATTTGGTAATCATGGCCATCTCATCTTTCTCCAGATCTGCTCCCTCAGTGATTCTCGGTGCTAGAATCCTCTCCTTCTTTAGACTATCCATCTTCATTGCCTGCCTTCTGAGTTCATAGGCAGTGAGGTTTCCAATCAGCTCATCCTATCTCAGGGTTGCCATATTTTTGGATTCCTGGATAGCAGTGATTTTGCTTTCCCAGGAAATTGGCAAGACCCTTGTCAGGATCTTCTCAACCCTGTCCTCTTCCAGAATGACTCTTCCAAGAGACTTCAGTTCATTAGTCAAGGTTGTGAACCTTGTGTACATCTCTTGGATAGTCTCTCCTTCTTTCATGGTGAAGTTTTCATACTGAGAGTATAGTAGATTACCTCTAGACCTCTTTACCTGAGGTGTTCCTTCATGGTCTACTTGTAGAGTATCCCATATTTCTTTGGTTGTGGTGCAACTTTGGATTCTGCTGTATTCATATGGACTTAATCCACAAACTAGCCACTTCTTGGCCTTAGCATTCTTCTCCCATTTCTTCAAATCTTCAGCAGTGCAATCAGCCCTAGTCTTTTGTACATCTAAACCTTCAGCAGTTTTCTTCATTGTAGCTAGAGATCCATCAGTGACTATGTCCCAGAGTTCATAGTCTTCTCCAATCAGGTGGTCCTTCATCCTGTTCTTCCACCAAGAGTAGTACTGGTCATTGAAGAGTGGTGACCTTGCAGTTGATTGGTCTTCCCAGTTCCCAGGTGGTGCACTCATTTTGATATTTTTCAAGGTGTTAGCCTTTTCAAGGATAACCTGCTATGATACCAATTGATGTTTTAGACGTCAATACCACACAAGAATATAGGTTAAAGGTGTGGTACCCAATTTTTCGAGTGTTGTCTCACAAGAAGAACCTGGTTCTTCTTTGTGTTCCAACTTCTACTGGTGCGGAATAATAAAAGAAGTAAAGTAAAAATACAAAGATTTTTACGTGGAAAACACCTGGATCAAAAGGTGAAAAAACCACGACCTACTCCTCAGTAGGATTTGCTCAAACTCTTCACTAAAAACTCTGAGCCAAACGGACTTACAAAATAAACTCTTTTGTAATCCTAGGACTAACTCTAATCCCTTTGTATCAACTAGCCTCTAGATAATTTCTACAAGCTTCAAGTTAACTCTAACTTGAATAATGTGTACCTATTACAATTGCTTCTATGAAAGCTGAAAAAATACAATATTAAAAATCCTACTACAATCAACTAGACTCAATACATAAACGATGAAACTGATTCTTCTAGCTGATCTGTAGCCTTTGTATCGCACAATAATTCTGCTTGCAAAATAATTGAGAATTTTGCTTTCAGATCTTGATTCACTTCTGTACTTGTGCGTCCAGAATTTCAGCAGGAATACTTCAAGTATTTATAGAGTCAGTAGTTGAGTTTGTCGTTCAATGCTTGTACAACTCTAACTGGGTGAAAGAGTTCGAATTAAACTCAACTTCCTTCCTTTGTTACTATCCTTGCTGAATTCAACTTTTATCCTCTTTATCAGTTTGCAACCTTTTCTCATTAGGAGACAATCTCTTGGTTCATTGATACTTCACAATCACATTTATTTCCGATGCATATACGGTTTATGAGCCAGCCATTCAGTTTAAGTATGTGTGCTCTGATGGACCTGGTTCAACTGGTCAGACATTTGTCAATCTTCAAAACTATGCAGTGACTTGGGTCAACAATAATGGGAAAGCGTATGGTTCTTTATGCATACATGCGAATTCGTTTGTGAGTGCAAGGGTTGTTCTTTGATGCTAAGTCCTTAAATTATATTCATTCTTTGATTTGAGTGTATGGACTATTTATTCTCGTGAGGAAACTTATTTCATGATATATATATATATATATATATATATATATATATATGTGTGTGTGATGTTATTAGCTTTATTTGACAGAGTAGGTGAGCAAGCTTAAATTTGGTGAGTGAGAGTCCCTCTCTGAAGTTAGGAGGTTAGAAGTTTGTTGTTTGTTTGTGACTTGTATATCATGCACGATGATCAGAAAGTGTATGTCAGATGGTTTGAGATTCTATCGGGCATATTGTTAGTATCAACTGAAGTGGTGGTGTTCTAGGCTTGATTTATTGAGAGTTCTTACTCGAGGATGAGCAAGAATTTAAGTGTAGGGTGGTGATGTTCGGTCAAAAATGCATAAATTTCACCATTATTGCCTCACATTCTAGTACGTTTAATCATTTTTGGAGTATTAATTATATTATTTTGTGCTTAATATTATATTTTGACTGCATAGGAATAATACAGTGTGAAGATAAAGAGATTTAAAAAATAATTGATTAAACGCGGGAAAAAAAGAAAGGAAAATAAACGAATAAAAAAAGGAGAAAAAAGGGGGGACACCCTTTGGTGTTTGTCCCCCAAGTGGAAGTCAAGAAAAAGAAGATACAATTCAAAGCAAAAATTGGAAGATGAAGGCAGCTGACACTACTTGATCCAGCGTCAGGCCAGTGCACTGCGTTGTGGAATTTTTTCTATTTCGCCTGGGACAAGGTTATTTCAGCCCTAGACGGTCCTAACACGTATAAAAGGGGTCCTAAACCTAATTTAGAGGATATCTAACATATTTTTGGGAAGATAACACGCCACTTTGGAGGGGAGAACAAAAACCATGCTTGGGAGAGGGCTTCTAACTAGTTTTTCTTCTATTCTCTTCCTTTAACTTTATAGTTCGTTAGTTCAAGAGTTGTGGGTGCTACATGAACGCTGTAGTTTGAAGCTTGGATTGTTGTTATTATTTTAGATATTGATTTATTTATTCAATATTGCGCTTAATTATTTGATTGCTTTGTCACCAATTGAATACTATTTATGAATCTAGAAATGAAATTAGGAGAGAAAATTCTAGATTGCGTATAAGATTGAGTAGAGTGAAATATTGAACCTGGGAATCGGGGAACGGATTTGCGGTTAGTATAGTGATATACCTGATTTCCTGGCTTGGTTACTATACGAGAGTTAATAATGTATACTCTAGGTGTTAGGTTAGCTTGAGGCGAGTAGTACTTCGGGAGAATACTACGAGTAATATTAACTTTGTCAATCAATAAACCAAAATTAATTAGACAAAGTATAAAAATCAACGGGATTGTTAGTTGACCTATAACTTTGGAATATTCTCTCCCATTGAATTATTCTCTAAGATTTCTTACTTGTTTCTTTTGATTTCTTAGTTTACTACTCTAGATTAGCTTTAGTTGTATAATCACTCATTAAGAATCACTTGAATAGATTAATTGTTTGAGTTTACTTTAGTTTACATTTAATCACAAGTCCTCGTGGAATGATACTCTACTGACACTTTATTACTTGTGGACCATGTATACTTGCGTGTGCGTTTGGGAGCAACAAATTTTTGGAGTTGGTCTGGCGCAAGATCCAAAGATTCTGCTATCTCATCTTTCAATTGTATTTCCTTTCTTTCTTGTCTTTGACTTGGGGGGACAAAACACCAAATGATGTCCCCCTTTTTGCTCATTCCTTTTTGTTGTTTATTTTCCCTTTTTTTTCTTCCGTAATTTATTCAATATTTCTCCAAATATCTTTATCTTCACATCACTTTATTACTACATAGTTAAAATATAATATTAAGCATAAGAAAATATAATTGATACTCAAAAGATGATTAAAAGTACTAGAATGTGAGGCAACAATGGTTAAATATATGCGTTTTTGGCTGAACATCACTTGATATCATCATCAAGTTGAACTCCCTGCTCAGCAACCTCATTAAGTTGTTCCCTCTGCTCAGAAACCTCGTTGATCTTATTTTTTGCACTTGTAGGGTGGTTAGAATTAGAAGGAACGATAATAAGGTTAGGGATTATACCATTCTTTTTCTTAGCCTTATCTAACTGATTATCAACAATTATAACTTTACTTTATCGGAAGACTACATCTCTGCTTCTTATGACCTTCTTCTTTACAGGATCCCATAATCTATACTCAAACTCTTCATCTCCATATCCTATTAATATGCAGAAATAGATTTATCATCCAACTTTGTTCTTTGCTTTTTCGATACATGTGCAAAAGCTCTGCAACCAAATACCTTCATATGCGGGTTGAACACCTTCTTGTTGGTCCAAATTTTCTCCTGAATTTGACTTTATATCATATTTTTTCATGAATCTCTACACCTAAAAGCTTGAATTTTAAAGTCAAATGGGGGAATTTTGGAAAAACTTTTGGAAAGCGAATTATTGAGTTTTGAACTTTGATTTGGAGTCGGTTTTGAGTGAAACGTGTATATTTGGACTCGTATTGGAATGGGTAATCGAAATTTGTGAGTTTTGTCGGGTTCCGGGAGTTAGGCCAGGGTTGACTTTGTGTATTTAATTAAATATTCAATCTTTATTGATTTGGTTAAAATTTTATGATTTGTTTGATGTTATTGGGTTGTATTTGTCTAGATTCGATCCATTTGGAGTTGGATTTTTTTAGAATTTGGCAATTTTGACGTATTTTAGGCTACCGGGTAGAGATAAGTCTCTTGGCTAACCTTGTTAAGAGGAAAACCGCTAGGATTTGACTTGATTGCTATGTGTTTAAAGTATTGGAGATGGTGTATATATGCGGTGGAGATCGTATATGCACTTACCGAGCTTATATCACGACCCAGGTAGAATTAAAAATATTTATGACTTGTTTTGACTATGTGCTCATTTGATTCATGATTTATTCTCTCTTATTCATGTTAGAAATCATACCTAGGATTATGATTATATATGAGGGCATGAGAACTTATCCTTTATATATTGAATTGCTTAAATTGTTCATAGTCACATAGAGATTTCATGAGCACATATCCACATGACTTTTGTTAAGTCCATGTGCACCTTTTATGTGTAACTCTTGAGCATATACATATTTCAATAATGAACACTTTATTTGGACTGAGGATTTTTGCATGAAGGATAACACATGCAGATGAGATACAGTTATGACACATAGAACATGATGAGCGGATATTAATTTATGAGTGAAGTCATTATGCTCCTTTTTGCGCTTGAATTTAAATCCCTCCCTCTGGAGTCAGGTGATAACTGATGTTACTTTGGGCCCTGTGAGCGTGGTCGGTATATGAATTTTGTACCGGGTAGATATATGAATTTTGTATCTGATATTGTTGATACATGCATTGTATATCAGGGTACATGAATCTTGTACTTGTTTGAGCATGCATTCATATTATTGACTCATTTAGAATTATTCATTCAATTGTTCATTATTACTTGACATCCTTATATGCTAGTTGAGAGTTCCAGGTCTGGTATTTGAGCATTGTTATCTTGTAATACCGTAATTGAGCATCACTATAATTTTTTATGTACTGGAAGAGCATGCCTCATATTTCAATTGTTGATATCTGTGATTCTTGTTATTCATATTATTATCTACTGTATCAGTTTTTAATGTTGTTATTATACTTGTGCAGTAAGTATTCGGAAACATCCAGTCTCGCCACTACTTTTTCGAGGTTAGACTTGATACTTACATGAAATCGATTGTGATGTACTCATACTACGATTCTGCACATCTTTTTGTGCAGATCCTCAGGCGGGTCCTAGTACAGCTTCTTGATTGGGCTTAGGAGACTACATGGAGACTTAGGGTGAGTTGCACTTCATGGATCTACTTCCCGAGTGTATGCTCCTTGCATATTTACTGTCTACTAGTATTTCAGACAGCTTGTGATGTATATAGATTTGTTCTTATTTTCGTAGTTTTCTCGTGTACTTGTGCTAGCTAGTCTTGGGGGTCGTACAGTACTTGGTCGTGGTTTGGTTTTATCTGATATTGTTAGTGTTACGAGACTATTTCCACTTTTAATTATTATATATATCTGTTAATTGATGAAAATAGTCTACAAGTGTTGGATTATGAGTTTGGCAGTTTGGCTTGCTTAGCAAGTTCGGCACCATCACGGCCAAAAGGCGTAAGTTTGGGTCTTGACAATAACTTTGAGGTCATAGACTCAAATCCCGGCTCTATACATCTTGTTTTGCCCAACTATTTAGTGTTGACTTTGTCAACGTAATTAATACATGTTTTACACTTTCTGGAAAAGGAAAAAGTAAAAGTGCAGGAGGATAGGATCACTATACTGTCACAGCCAACTACCAAATCCTTAAATATTAGCCACTCTGAGTCAGCAATTTAATCTTTGAGCCCCTAAAAGAAAAAGGAGATTGATGCCAACACTCTTTTAACATTCTTTGGTTCCATAAACATAGAATAACCTGTAGATTTTGTGAACCAATCAAAATGTGCACTATACTAATTTAGTACTATTGGTTTCTGAAAATTTATGAATCATTTGTCACTTGTTCTATAACAAATTGTTGAAGAAGCTCTTCTGCACAAGCACTGAATCTTTAATCTCTCCAGGTTTCCTCTCGTTAGGTATTAGGATTGCATCCGTTCAAGGAACTATGAGGCCACACATAAAGCCACAACCTTCAGATCAAATATAGTTTCCACTTGGGCTCTTTTGTTGGGGCGCATAACATCTTTCTTCGTTCCTTATCTATGCTACAGATTGATTAGAAGGTGTCGATACATTTCTTCTACTCATTTAACCGCTTTCCGTTGACGTAGTCATGATTTAAAAACTTAACCAATTATGGGGTTATAGATATTGAGAAATGCGTAACTTCAAACAGTTACTAACACTTCGCTAGCTTTAAAGTGTACTATGCTTCTCATGCAGACATGGAATTTTCAAATTAAAATAAATTGAATGTCCGAGATCAAAAGTTGATAAAGTAAACCCTCCTAAAGAGAATTTGGTTTACTCATTTTGGAATCAGTAATAATAAATTTGACAGTTTCCACCTCTTGATAACAAAACCACATTGAAATTCTCTAAAAAGCCGTGCTAGCAATGATTAAATAATTCAGTACATCCACAAGAGTCAAAATCAACTGTGTGCCATGAACAAAACTATTTTTGTAGAACTCACAATGTCTACTCTTTATCCACAAGGGAAGAAGAGCTTCCTAAAGGAAACAGGCTCATTCCCAACCTGTGGCGCCAGCAGTTGGGGCGGCATCTGACACCGGAACTGGGACAGGTGCTGCTGCAGTGTCCCAGCCTCCTCCCTCAGCCACTGTAATTCATCAAAAGAAAACAATGTAAAGTTATTAGTGCCGCCAAATTTTGGCTAAACAATAGACAAAAAAAAAACTTGAAATCATCAGATGATTGCATAGGAGAATCAACTACATTCCAGGAGAAAAAAAAGACAAGCAAACCACCACCCGCTAGGACAATCTCAGAGCTTCCAACTAGGATCAAATTTCTTAGCAGAAATATGAGAATAACCTTAGTGATATACAAAGGGAGAAAAAAGAACGATATAGAGTGACTAGTTTGGCAGTTGCTCTGTTATGTGTCGATATCCAGAACTAATTTCATGAAACAGTATAACAAACTAACCTCCTTCACCAGACCAACCACTAGCAACTACTGGACCAGAAGGTGCAGCATCTCCAGTCCACTGGGCCTCGGGGATTTGGCTACTAGACCAGTCACCACCAAGGGCAGCACCAGCAGAGTAGTCTGCATAATCGATTGCAGGAGCTTCCTCTTCTTGTTGCTCCTTAGCCTCTTCAGGCTCTCTGTAAAAGAAGAGATCGACCTACAACAATGGAAATTAACACACACAAATGAAAAAACTGATATTCACAGCAAAAAAACGTGATAATTCATTATTAAAATTCAGTTGCACCAGTTGCAAAATGGAGCATTAAGCTATGAATTGAACTTGATAGGAGCATGCAACCAACAAAGGCAAAATGAAGAAGATAAAATTAGAGCTTAAAGATAGTCTTTACCATGACATCCCATTTATGTCCTTGATTAATGGAACCACGCATCTGCAATACCATCCTCCCTAAGAGCCAGAAAAGAACACCAATACTATGCTTTCCTTTGTTATTAGCAGGGATACCAATGTCAACATAGCGCATTGGAGAGTCAGTGTCACAGAAAGCAATAGTTGGGATGTTCCCAAGCGCAGCCTCTTTGATTGGCTGCAAAGTATTCAAACAGGTTATTAATCATTGGAAGGCTTAAAAAAGTGATGATGAGTATCAGGAAAATATGTAAAAACCTGATGATCGGTTCTTGGATCAGTGAGAATCAGGAGTCTTGGCTCACTGTATGAGGTCTGAAGCTGGTTGGTAAAAGTTCCAGGGGTATGACGTCCAGCAATTGCATTTGCACCAGTATATTGCGCAAACTTCAAGACAGCTCTCTGCCCATACGGCCTGGCAGATTGCACAATTATGTCCTTAGGATTCTCAATAGCAACAATTACCCTGGCAGCCATTTGAAGCTTTTCCCATGTCTTTCCGAGATTAATGATGTAGATACCTAAGAATATAAATAGATAGGTCAAGATAAGCAGAGAGTAGTACTAGAAAATTAGACCAAACAAAAGCCACACCGAAGATATATTTTGGGAAAGTAGTCAAGAACAGAGGATGAATATTGCAGGGAAAAATATCACTATGAAGTAAATGACTATGCCAACTAAGTAATTCATAAGCCAACACATGCACCGATCCATAGGTGTGAAATATGGTGAATGAAGGTGTTGAAAGGGGATGACATAGACCTAACTCACATGAAAGAAATTATATCAAAAGACCTACAAATCCATGAAATCAATATAGGCTTAGCAAAAGTTAGTGCAAAACAAAAGAGAAAGATAGATATAGTTGAGTTAGGAATAGGCTTTAAATTTGTTAAAAAAACTTCTAATATTTTTACTATTTAACTTATTTTCACCACTACTCTTGTTTCATTTTGGCATGATGATAATATGAGTTGAGCTTAAAGAAAAAAATGAGGATTTATATCGCTGACACCAAATTTGTGTGGAACTGAGGCGTATTTGTTGTTGTTTATCATCTTTAGACATGAAAACATTGAAAAGATCATCTAGTAGAGTAACTAGCATTTTAAGCTAACAAATCTACCGCATATTGGAGTAAGTTGCTTCTTTTCATTCAATGCAAGTTGTCCCTCGGGGTACAAGTATACATTTGATTTTCCGTGAACTAAACCTCAACCCTAAACTAGTTAGAGTGATCCTATGTGACTCCTCACTAACAGTTCCACTCTATATTGCACCTAGGGATGGCAAATTGGGGGGGGGGGGTGCTAAATTTGGGCGGGTCAAGATGGGTTGAGTAAATGAATGGGTCATTGCCCAACCCAAAATGTACTTGGGCTAAGATGGGCTGGGTCAAAATGGGCTAAACAATGGGTCATAGCCCAACCTGCCCAACTTGACCCATATTTTTACAAGTTAGAACCATACTCCATCTTGCATAAAGAAAGCCTTTAACCTTTTATACATATATGTATGTTCCCTACTTCCATAACTTCCTCATAATTTATTCATTCCATGCACTGCGATGAATTGGTATATATCTAATTTCAAATTTTTAGCTAACAAACACATATGGAATCTACTCAACTATTCATGAGTTTTTATAACTTTCTAAAACTAAATAAATATTTAAAAGTGTAAAAGAAGTGGAAAAGAAAAAAGCAAAGAAAATAGCGGTTGGACAATGTTCCAGAAACTTTTTGGGCAAGATAAAGGCTTGGCTAGTTGAAGTTTCTTTTCCTGATGTTGGAATTGTTCCAAGAACAACTCATTTAGAAAAGATCCTTCTGGCCACACAAAATTTTCAGAAAACTTTGTTGATAAAATCTTTTAGAGAAAAAAAACCCAGACAATTTTCTGTACAAACTTTGAATTATATCTATTTATGTAGTTATTATTTGTTCTTTACAATGTAACACAAGAAGCCCTACTCCCCACTTAAGAAGTACTTCCTCCTTTTCAAAAAAATGTACTATTAGTATTTCGAGAATCAAAATATATTTTCTTAAATAACAAATTAGCATTTAAGATTTGTAAGTTGAAAAAAATGTCTTTTATGTTATTTCTACATAAGTAAATTTCACCACAACTCAGTTACCAAATTATTCATAATTACATTAAAACTAAGATAACTTGATTCTCGTTTTCAAACTTAGATACAAGCCTTCTGTTGGGTTGAGATCCCATTGTTTTGGATGAGCTTCATGGGTTGTATTTGGGCTACTTCATGGGTCAAAATGGGCTATAGAAAATGATGTGTTAATTTGGGCTCAATTGAGCCCAAATAGACCCATGAGCTAAAATGTTTCTAGTCCAATACATTAAACTCTGGGCGAATTGGGCGGGTTGGATGGGTTTGGGCTCAAATTGGCACCCCTAATTGCACCCAAGTGTGTGGTTAGCAATAAATAAAATGGGTGGAGAACCATGAGGTATCGGGTTCACATCTGAGCATAGACAATAATAAAATCAAGGTGATTTCTTATCATCCGCCAAGCTTTGAGGGATAGAGTTGCCTGGTGCATGTGCTAGTAGGCGAGAAGTGTGTAAACTGGCCTGGACACCAGTCATCAAGAAAATATCCACTATATATATTTGACTAAGGAATTAATTTACGGATTATATTTGATTGATTGAAATCTAACAGTTGGATAAAAGTGCATCACTACAAGCATTTGCAAATTTGTGCATAAAATCGTGGTATTTACTGCTAATATATAATGCATGCTTCATCATCATGAAATGAGCATATATCGAAAAAAATGAGACAAGTAGTAACATTTTATGAGTATATACCGTCGTTGCGGCGCTTGAAGACGTAACGTTCCATTTGGAAGTCACAATTCTTAGTTCCGAGATGAACTTCGGCAGCCAACATCATCTGTATGTCAGCTTCTTTTGTCGACAGTGTTCTTCCTTCCGCCGCCATAGTTGTGCTCTGTTTCCTCCCCTTCGCTTAGTCAGCTGCTACTAGGGTTTTTGGCTTGCGGGAGATCGAGAATATCACCAACGCATCCGTAAACCCTTTTGTTATCGAATTACTGACTATAAAAGGTTACTCATATTGGGCTGGACCATTATGGATTTTTGGGTTGAGCCATTGGGGATTTTTGGGCTGGTCCATGTCGCTATTTTGAGGGGAGAATGACATACTTACCCACAAAAACAAAACTATTTACCCTTGTCTACCCATTTATTTTCCTACCCATCAAACTAATTACATTTCCTACCCCTAGTAATTTTTGTGGGAAAATTTCTTTTTTTTCTCTAATTCTTTTTTTTATTTCTATGTTTCTTTTTCTTTTTCTTTTTCCTTTTTTTTTCTTTTCTCCTTTTCTTTTTTCTTGTTTTCTTCTTAATTTTTTCTTTTTTCCTTTTCTAATTTCATTTACTTCTTTTTTTATATTCTTTTTCTCTTCATTATCCAATTTCATTTATTGTTTTCATTATTTTTATTATTCTTTTTTATACAATAAGAAGATATAATTGATATAACAAATATTAATTCACCTTTTTTTAATGTAACTAGTATAATATACCTTTTTTTTTTTTTTCTCATTTTTTAAATTCAATTATTAAACTGAAATAATATCAGTTGTCACTTGAT
>MDKH01162720.1:0-11617 GCA_005239495.1 Nicotiana undulata
AAATAAGGGTATGGCTTTATGGCTTATACTTTTGTATTGTCTCAAGGCCAGTCTCCTCTAAATAAAATAATTCACTTGACTGTAGACTTTATCATTATACCATATTTTAATTTACTGCTATCACTCATTTATCACCTCTTACTCATAATGATTCATTTACTCTCTTCTTATTCTCATGCTAATATCTCTGTCTATCGCCCTAGTGGTCCTATGTCTCTAGCTGCCTCAGGTACCAATGGAACTGGTGAGGCTGGGGGTACTGCATCTCCCTGGGCTCCAATAAGTGATGGGGAAGCAGAAACTAGGGGTACTAGAGACTCACTGTATGCCTCTAAGGGAAATCTATCCCTATGACCCGGTGAGGAACGACTGGTACTTTCCCCCAGATCTATACCTATCTCTCGCTGTGCCATCTCCTGAGCGTAGGTAGCATGTTAGATAAGAAACACAAAGCACGATTTAGATTTCATATGTTCTTATAACTTCGCTCTATAGCACGATCTATTAATTTAAAGAAACGTAACCATTCCTAAATGCCTCATAGCCTCCTGATTATAAGTGTGGTGCACAACACACCCATAAGCAAGACTCTACTAGACACGGCTTGTGGACTCCCTGGGATACGACCTGCTCTGATACCAAGTTTGTCACGCCCCAAACTAGAGGAGGCACGACTGGCACTCGATACTGTATTCGATCGAGTTATCCACTAAACATACTGGCTAACTAAACTAGGGGCCCAACAGATCGAGCAGCACAACATCTGAAATACTAAGCCTGGACCGTTAAGGTCATGACCCGAATAACAATAAGTCATATAAACAAAGGTAGACAAGCCAAAATAATAAAGTACTAGCTGGCCGACGAGGCCGCGACTGAAGACATACATGCCTACACACATATATATATACATGCCAAGCCTATGGGCTGGAGACTGAAAGCTGCAAAAAGAAACCCAGAATACTGTGTCCACCATAGCCTCTAAGAGCGTCATAAGCGTTGTCGGGACGAGGGCCCGACTACACCCAAATTGTACAGCAAAAGTAACCATCCTATGAAAGCTCCAGGAAGAGGTGGAGCTTACCAACTCACAGCTGAACCCCAAAATCCTAGCGGAGGGGTCGATCAGAGTCCCTACCTGGACCTGCACGCACGAAACAAAAATGCAGTGTCCCCAGGCAACGGGACATCAGTACGAATGAAAATGTACTGGTATGTAAGGCAGAAAGTAGAACCATACATAGCTGATGTAAAAAGGGTAATAGAGATACCACCTGACACTGAAACTCTGATAGCCTCCATGGCTGACATCCGACCTCATAGTAATCAAATATGCATGGTATGCTCGTGTAATCGTATGTCGTGAATACATATATATTGATGCAAATGCATGACATACCCAACCAAATGCTAGCAATGGCAGTCTCTCCCGGTAGCTAACCGGTATCATATTGCCAACCTGTGGCTATCTGTACAATATATATAGTCTTTCGGGCAAATAGGCCCCTTACCTCCGATTATAGCTCGAAGTCCATGCATAATATGCCATGTATGATATGAACTTTGAATGCACATAATAGGCCATAACAAGAACTTAGCCAATCTTGGCTCATTGACACTCTTATTCTCATAATCTCATAATCACCTTCGTATCGCATACAAATGTCTCGTGGAACCTCATATGTTTTTTGAATAAGCTTGAAAACTTAACTCGACTTTCCGAAAGATAACTTAACTCTGAAGATGTTCATAAAAAGCTTAAAGTGTTTCACTTAGTCCTTATACCTGATTTCTTGATAATTAGTAAAAGAAAGTATTTCAAAAATCAAGTGTTTTAGTAGTTTAAACATAAAAATTATATTTGAGATTTTTGGAAATCGACGTATCACTTTAGAGATTTTAAAATACACTTTAACAAGGAAGAAGGACTGATCGCAAATACTAAATGCCTTTATTTTTAAGTCACACAACCCAAATACGAATAAGAATTCATATATATGGACATATAGTTAAGAAAGCCGACAAAATGACATATATAGATGTCGAATATCCTGTTTAACCAAACGAGTGGAATATCAACCTAATAGTATCATGAAAATACTTCAGCTACGATCCCAATGCCTTTCTTAGAAAGTCTTTCCAGCAATAGAATAGTAAAATACCACATTTGGAGTCTTAGGAATTTCCCAGAATTCGTGTTAAAAGGAAGGACGGATCTTAGCCTTAACATAAGAATAAGAGAAGCAACATCAACATCAATTGTTCCATAAGAAGGGAAACAATGTAAGTACTGCTAGCTTCTAAGAGTAGAGTATCTTTGGAAGCTCGTTCATTGCATTATGTACAATCGGAGTAGTGAAAAAGAAGGAAGGGGATAGCCTCACATACCTTTGCAATGTTCTATACCATCGTCAACCAAGCTCAATATGATCTTCTTACGTCTACAATGAGAACCCGACTTCGTCGTCATCATATAAGCATTGTAACTCTCATATTTCAAAACCAATATTCTACCAGAAAACGGACAGCACCTCCCCTATTTTAACTACATCCCATATGCTACCAAAGGTCACCAAACAGCCCAAACAACACAATATAATTCACAATAAGCTCTCCGATTAGTTCAACAATCATTTTGAGCGGCAAGCTCGATTGGAATCCGTATAACCCATATCACACCTTATAGACTTCATACATTAACTTAAAAACATCATTAATATGATAATGAAGTAATTCATCAATGATTTCATCCTTATACCGTATATTTATATCAAAGGAAACAATCCACAACTCCAGCTTTCTTCAATTGGCAACTTTATTCACTAGTTCATGTCTAGTCCAACCATTTAACTTAAAATACATCAATACAACCTTAAGCACCTGCAAGAACACAATACACACACCTCCTAAAGTAGCTTCAAGTTGGAATCCAAGTTATATTTAGCTTACAACAACCCTCAATGGAAAAACAGCACCATAGAAGTGACTTAAGCTCATCCTAGTATTATCGTGTAGTTTATTATCCTAACAACTTAACCAACATACGAGAAAGCTTAAGCACAATTAGTAGGCTGTTATACTCATCTTAACCAGTAGCAAAAACTTTAAATTTCAGAAAAACACAGCCCACAACTATCCTCGATGACAACACAACCTCAAAGACGTGTTATTCTTCACTAGAACTACCTTTTGAGGTTGATACATGGTGTAATCCATTTGCAAGACTTTAAATAACCTAGGGTTGATATTAAAACCATATAAGAGTATTTTACATAACATAAACCACTTAAAACAACATCCCACACGAGCTGGAACCACCCAAAAATCAGCAACAACAAGAAGAACAAGAAACTTACTAGCGCGACGGGATTCCCGACACTTGATTTGTGTTGTTTGCCCTTTGTTTGGGTCTTGGATCATGAGAGAACCTTGAGAGAGTGTTTTAAGGTGTATAGGGTCTGAATATACTGAAACTAAACGAGTTAAAACGGGGGTTGAGGCGTCTTATGTATATCAACATATCTAAACCGCCTATGTGGGTCCCATAGAGAGCTACTTGGCGCAGTCTCGCTAAAACACGAATATCTCTCTACTCCGACTTCGTATAGACGAACGGTTTAATGCGTTGGGATCTAGACTCATAGATATTCAATTTGGTAGGTATATCATTCCCTAATTCCAAGTATATTGGGAGAAAATAGCAGTTACATTTGACCTAATTTTCAGCACATTATGAATGTAACTTGTGAAGACCTTTGCCAACTTTTGTTTCGCAACTTATTTTACTTCAAAACGTAGCACACGAATATCATATGACAAAAATAACTCATATCATAAACTCCTTATCATGTAATGAACCATAGTCTCACCCTAAAGTACATGTTGTAATATTTCAAACTCGTCGACTTTTGACGAATCTTATCTTCTTCAATTGGTTTAGCTTCTAAGCTTTCCGATCCTGTTAGTACTCGTTATTCAAGATCTTAAATATTTGTAACCTCCAAGGTAACATTATTAACTTACTATATATTCCATCAAATATAATCTTGTATTTGAGCTTACTCAATTGACTTACGATGTACTCTCACGTACGAAAACGTGGGGTGTAACACGAAGGGAAGGTGTAAGGCACCCCTCGAGTCCCGTGGTTCTAGCACGGTCGCTTTATTGACTCATGTAAGGCTTAAATCAATTTTTTAGCTATTCTTGTATTTTTTTTATTTTTTATGTTGGCTTATTTATTACCACTTAATTAATTATTATTATTTTTATGTGTTAACCTAGATGCGGTACGCACATGAGGTATTCTTATTTGAAGTTAGATGTTAAACCAAGGTACGGGAATGTACACATGGTTAATATAAAATTATTTTTAAATTTAAAGGCATCGAGACATGGAATGCGCACATGACCCTTTTATTATTTAAGCATATCAACCCAAGGTTCGCGTAGGAACAATGGGCTAATATATAAAGTATATCTAAAGTTTTTTTTCTCTAGCATTTAGAGTATTTCACCTATTTTTGTTTCTTTTAGATTCGAGATAATAATTGTACATTTTATTATCATTTTATTATTTATTGCAACTAGTCTTGAATTAGTTCATGGCTCATTTCTCTCACTCACAATTATTTGTTTATTCTAATTCCTTTTTATAGCGAGCTTTGAATTAATTTCGAACTCGCATTCATCTGTTAATAGACCCGCCTTACACTGTGTCTAGACCCAATTAGTTATATTATCTCTTAAATATATTTTCGGTGAGAATATTAAAGAAATATACTCCAGTGTTTAATATGAAACATCCAATTAATTTTCAAAGGAAAATAATTATGATAATAAAACAAAAAAAAAAAACTATTCAAATGAAGTTCACAAAATTAAGATAAACTCATAAAAATGCCAATTTATTCTTCCACGATGAAACAAACAAGAAGTCCATATCCATAGACTAATTTAAGATAGCTAATCATAATACTAAAATAACTTACAGTGAGGTTAAAGGCATAGAGAAATTAATACGATTAACAAGATTTTTTAAGGTGTTCCTACTAATATTAACACCTGAATATTTTTTAATTTTTATGGCTAAGTAGTTAACCGTCGTAAACATATACTCAAAGAAGAAAAACTTTTTTTTTTATAAAAAAAAAACTTACTACAATCTTATAAGGAAATATTTATTCATAAGAATGATTGGAAAAAATATTAACTCATTTCTAATAAACCTCATAGTACAATTTTATGCAATCTTAACTGACCATTTAAGTATAACTAGGCAAACATTTATAGCATCAACATTATCATATAAGTCTTAAGCTCTTATGATTTTTTTTAAGTTTTTCACTAAATTAACTAAATGATAATAATGATTCAGAAACATATGCCCACAAGGAAAATAACAGATTAAGGAAATAAAATACTAGTAAAAGGAACCAAATCCTAATACTCGAATTTATTCAAAGAATATCTAAAAAAAATAGTGAAGAAGGATATAGTCAAAACCTTAGCAAAAGAGTTCCACTAATGCAAGAAAGTGAACTAGTACAACTTCAATCCAATATCGAAATTCAAACCGGACAAAGTAACTACAACATCGAACCCGAAACCACGAACGGAAACTCGATTTCCTAATCACAAGAGAATCTCTCAAACTTTTTCTAGAAAAACTCTCTTTTCTTTTGTTTTTGAATCTTTTTTGTTTATTTTTCTTTTTCCCGTTCTTTTTTCTTTTCTTGTTCAAAGTTTTCCCTTTCTTTTTCTTTTTTTTCTTCTTCAAAGTTGTTCTGGCCTCTCGTTCTTCTTTTCTTCTTTCTTTTCCCTTTTTACGTCCTTCCTTCCTCCTTTTTTTCTTTCCTTCTTGTTTTTTTTTTTGTTCTTCTGTCCGTCAATTTTTTTTCTTCTTCCTTTTTTAATGGTAAGATGAGTGGGGGTGGGAGTATAGGATGAGATATATTAGGAGGAAATCATGGGGGCGAGGGTTGAGGAGATCATGATGAGTAGTTAGGATAATAATTTTTGAATTTTTCAAGATTTATCCCTTTTCTAAAAAAAATTAAAATTAAAAATTAAATCAAACAAAGTGTGTGTGCGCATAGTGACGTGAGGGTTGGGGAAAATTAGGATTTTTTTTTTTTTTACTTTCTTATCTTTTCTTTTAATTCTTTTTCGTTAGTTTGTTTTTTTTTGTTTCAAACTTTTTTTTTCTTAAATAAAAAAAAAAGTAAAACACGTCGTGTGTATATATATATATATATATATATATATATATATATATATATATATTAACCAACTTACTTTTAGACTTAAATAAAACTCAACATTTACACTATAGTTTAAATTATACTAAAAGAATTACTATTATAACTTACATTTAAATCAGAAAAAATCAAACTTTTGTATTATATATATATATATATATATATATATATATATATATCTAAGAATGTGAATATTTTTTGTAATTTTTAATTTTCTTAAATAAAACCTGTTAAGAGTAAGATAAAAATTTTAAAATATTAAGATAGGCCTAAAAGAAATATTTACACCAATCCCACGGACTAGCTACTAGAATACTACATACAAGTCTGGAATAAAAGTGCAACATTTTCTTGGAAATAAAGAAGAAAGACAATGAAACGATAAAGGAAAGAAGCCTCGGGATCCACGGACGCCAGTGTATACCTCGAAGCTCTAACGTGGACTGAAGGTATCTCCCTCAGAACGCTCCACGGGGTCCGGTAGCAGGGTCTGCACAACACAAGGAAGTGCAGTGTAGTATCAGTACAACCGACCCCATGTACTGAGTAAGTGCCAAGCCTAACCCCGGCCGAAGTAGTGACGAGGCTAGACTTAGCATAATACGATCACCTGTCCTAATCTAAGCAGATATATGTACAAGAATTAACCGATAATAAAGACAAGTATGATCAAATAGAAGAGATATGGGAACAAATAGGGAAAACATAATAACGGGGCAGCAACAATATCGGAACTTAAACAATAAAATAAGTTATGGAGTGTACATGCTGGGGATACAGGAAATCAACATCTAATTCACAACGGTACAGTGAGAATGCGGCTGGAAAGTAAAAACAGAAACCGAAGAAACAGTTGTCAGTATACGGGAATCAATCAAATAACATAGCACGGCATGTCCCATGGTGCGTAATCTCAAATATCAAATCGGCACGGCATGCCCCCTCGTGCATATAACACAATATCACAACACGGCATATCCCCTCGTGTGTATATAATAAATATCAATCGGCACGGCATGTCCCCTCGTGCATATATAACAATATCAACACTCGGCACGGCATGTCCCCTCGTGCATAATAATAACATCACCCATCTTCCTTACCAGAACAGCATAAATATCAATGGTAAGAAAATTTCAATATAATAGAAATGCAAGACAATAATGCTCAACGAGGGGGGGTACATATCAATATTAAACACACAATTGCCCGGCAAGGGTCTCAGCTATACCAATCTCAACAGAGTATCTTTGACAACAAATATTCATCCTCAACAACAATTTACGTCTCATTCTTTCACCACAACCAACAACATACTATTACAAATAATGGCAATTTCATAATATAAAAGACATGGAAGAAAAGCTACGATTACTATCATGTTAGACTCACGGTCATGCTAGACTCTCATCACATAGGTACTCGTCACTCTACCTATGCAACGAACATGATTAACAAGTAAACACGTAGCAAAAAATACCGATTCCCTCACCGAAGTTAGGCAAGTCACTTACCTCGGGTCCAAAATAGAGCGATCAACCCTCTAACACCGCCTTTCCTTTATAATCCGGCTCCGAAACGATATTATCTAGACATATTCAACTCAAGTATATCAATAATGACTCAATAACTCAAACCCATAGTCTAATTATCCATTTCTAATCATTCTTCCTAAAATTCCAAAATTTGACCCCGGGCCCACGTGGTCGAAACTCGAGGTTCGGACCAAAACCCGATCACCCATATCCCCACGATTAAGATTCGACCCCAAATTGGGGGTTGATTCACCCAAAAATTCCAAAACCTAACACTACCCATTTACCCCAATTTCTACCTTAAATTGCATGTTTTAGGCTTAGGAATTCAATAAAGATTAATGGAAAATGAAGAAAACAAGTTAAGATTCACTAACCCACGAAGTATTGGTGAAAGGAAGCTTCAATGGGTGCCTAAGGGGCTTGCAGAAGGAGGAGTTCGTGTATTTTTATGAAACTCCCGGAATAACACTGTTTTGGACTTAAGAGTTAAGAATTAACTGGGCGATTTTCGCACCTGCGGAAGGAGGCTCGCACCTGCGGTATCGCAGGTGCGGAAAAAGGATCGCACCTGCGGACTTGGCCCAGCCCAGAAGGGGCCGCACCTACGGAAGGGAAGCCACTCCTGCGGAGTTTGGTCGCCCCTGCGGGAAAACTCGCACCTGCGATGGCCTGGACCGCACCTGCAGTCACGCGCCTGCGGCCTGAGTCTTGCGCCTGCGGACTTTGTGCAAGGGGATGGGGATCGCACCTGCGAGGCTGGGACTGCAGGGGAGGTCCCGCACCTGCGGCTGGGCAACCGCACTTGTGGTCACACCAGCTGCTGTGCACCAGCAGTGATTTCTGCTGGTTTTTGGCCTCGCGCGGGGTCCGGGAGGCACCTGGGCCCACCCGAGCCCCCGTCCAAATATACCAACAAGTCCTAAATCACTAAGCGGACTCACTCGAACTTTCGGAACACGAAAAACAACAGCGAAACTCGAAATCAAACCCCGATACTTATTTAATCAATCTTAAGAACTTTAAAATTCTAGAATTCACTTCAATACGTCGAACCGGCCTAAACTGCTCGGAATGACTTCAAACTTTATAGACAAGTTATAAATGACACCACAAAACTATTCCCGATCTCAAAATCTCATTCGGACCTCGAGAACATAACACCACTTTCCAAGCCACATTTCAAATTCTTTAAAACCTCAAAGTCTCATTTTTTTTTATCGAAACTACTCAATTCACGCCCGTTTCACACCAAGTTCCACAGATAGGACAAATAATATATAATAAACCTGTTCCGGGCTCCGGAACCATAATAGGGGCCCGGTAACACGATTTTCACATAATTATTCATTTTCAAAATCCTTTATTATTTTCAGAAAACAATTTGTTTTAAGGATTCATTTCTCGGGCTTGGGACCTCGGAATTCGATTCCGAGCATATGCCCAAGTCCCATATTTTCCTACGGACCCTCTGGGACCTTCGAATCACGGTCCGGGTCCGTTTACCAGAAATGTTGACCAAAGTCAACTATATTCGTTTATTAATTATCAAAACTCATTTTTATCAAATTTTCACATAATAGCTTCCCGGATACTCGCCCGGGCTGCACACGCATATCGAGGTGAGACTAATGGAGGCTCTCAGAGCCTTGGAACACAGATATAGCTTAAATTACGTAAGATGACCTTTTGGGTCATCACAGCTATTGCAGAATAAAGAATTGAAAAAGACACTTTTTTTTTATTATAATAGGGGATGTCGTACCCAGTGATAACATGAATGAAGGCAACCAAGGGATGTAGTACCTTGTGTTGACGATATGATGAGGTTCATGGAACTCTAGGATGCTACTAGGGAATGTCGTACCCTATGTTGGAAGAAAAATGTATCCAGGGGATGTAGTACCCTGTGTTGGCAATAAGGTGAGGCTCGTGGCACTCGGTATGCTACTAGGGAATGTCGCACCCTATGCTGGCAATAAGATGTAACCAGGGTATGCAGTACCCTGTGTTTGGAAATGAGAAGAGGCTCGTGGCTCTCTGAGATGCTACTGGGGAATGTTGTACCCTATGTTTGCAACAAAATGACGCTCGTGGCGCTCTGAAATGCTACTAGGGAATGTCGTACCCTATGTTGGCTACAAGCAAGGCAGTCAGGGGATGTAGTACCCTGTGTTGGCTATAAGATGAGGCTCGTGGCACTCTGAGACGCTACTAGGGAATGTCATATCCTATGTTAGCAATGAGAAATACAACCAGGGGATGTAGTACCCTGTATTGGCAATAAGTGATGCGGCCAGGGGATGTGGTACCCTATGTTTAAGATAGGGTATAGATTCCCTATAATGAATCTAAGAATAACATGATTACATGTATATCAGAAGAAAAAAAACTAAGGATTTGAGAACTTCACTTGCTGGTGTTCGTCTTTTTACGAACTGTTTCCTAAAATTGTTCTGTTCCTGTTCTGAACAAAGAAAAATTTGTTAGTTTTAAAATGGTGGTCAGTTTGTGGCCTTGATTTCTTGAGCGATTTGACCTTGCGTCCCTTACACTTGTTAGAAACCCTGACTCCATTGATGGTCATACAAATTGGCAGGAGATTCTGTCATTACTTCCCGGAGATCATCTTTCTCAACATCAAAACCTGACTATTTTGTGCCTATCACCATTTGTGTTTATGGTGCAAACAACCTTGCTCCCAGAACAACTTTTAACTGAGTAAATTTAGTTGACCTTTGACACATTGTTCAGTCCTTCAAGCCTTTTGCTCGTTAGGAAAAATCAAAGATGGCTTTATGCCTTTGCCCATGCATGTTCGTGCCCAGAAAGTTTTGCTTCATATAACAGGGAAATTGTAACCAATTTTGTGGCCTTTTCTTTGACAAAATTAGACTGAAGAGGACTCAAAAATAATAGTACGAAAGAAAACAAGAAGGTGAACTAATAGGTATTACAACTTAATCAAGAAGTTTACCTTTCAAACAATAAAAATAGAAAGGACTTATCTGGAGGAATATGCTGACTTCAATGAACATGACATGCACTTTGGACTGGATGCCCAATCCGTCTGAACCGTCTAATTCTCAAAATTTGTTGTAAACTTCACCTTGAAACCGAGTTCTTTGTCTTAACCATGCTTGGGCCATGATATACGAAGACCTTAATCGATCAACGATGCCCTTTGTGGGTTTTCACCAATTGACCTCTCTCATTTGCCTTTCTCTCAACTCACTATCGCCTTATAGTGCCCGTGAGGGTTTTCACCAATAAGACTCTCTCATTTGTCTTTCTCTCAACTCAATATTGCCTTATGGTGCCCGTGAAGGTTTTCACCAATAAGACTCTCTCATTTTATTTCTCTCTCTTTACAATGGCCGAGGCATCACCGTAATATACCAACTTAGCATTCTCGAAAGTTGATCAGAAGGTCTTAAAAGGGAAAGGTAAAAAGAACTATTGAACCGAATTACAACTTTTGGAACCATTTTGACGGAAAAAATCGTCGAAAATAAAATAAAATCATGCCCCAATTTCTTTGAATACTGGGACATGTGGATTTTTGTTTTAGTGTGACCGATCCCAAGAGTGAGGCTGCCTACGTATCCTTTCGGAATCAGGTCGGACGTAGTTCAATTAACATGAACTTGTTTTGATGATTTTTTTTTTGCTTTTTTTTTAAAAGTACATTGGTTCCAAAAGAGGAAAAAATAAAGAAATAATATAAACAAGGCTTCAAAGGGCTAACTAGGGTTCACAAGTGTTTGGGTAGCGAGAATGATAGCCTTTCGTCATCCCAACCTGAGAATGCTAAGTATAAAA
>ML280248.1:596-18100 GCA_005239495.1 Nicotiana undulata
CTTTTCTTCAATAAATTCATGGAATGATGATATAATTGAGTGGGGAATCATGATCTATAAAGGATTTAAGATAAAGAACACTTACCTCGTTCAAATTCGTGAAAACCCCTCAGAAAATCGCCCACACCGAGCTCCCCCAACTCTATTTTTGTTAAAAATGGCCAAAAACCCTCGTTTTATAGAGTTTTACGTTTTGGGCGCCACAGGTGGCGCCGGGCGCTGCCTGTGGCGCTGATTACAGTAGCAAAAAAAAAATCACGGCGCCCTGAACGGCGCCCAGCGCTACCCTGGGCGCTGGCGATGGAAATTATTTTTCCCCGTCACGAAAATGTGCATAACTCTCTCATACAATGTCCATATTCGTCGATTCTTTTTGCTATGGCTCCGAAATTTCGATACGGATCTAATTATTTAATCAAAACTTAATTTGGAGCTCATTTTCTTAGTGTGGTACCACTTATTCTTGAAGAACGACGTCGAAACATTCTTGAAATGGCCAAGTTAAATTCCGTTAACCATCCGAAGTCGTCCCGAGGCCCTAGAGACCTCAACTAAATTTACCAACACATCCCATATGATCATTCAAACTTAGTTGCACTCTCAAAACACCAAAACTAACATCAAAACACCAATTTTACCTCGGATTCAGGCCTAAGAACTTTGATGTTTCTAAAATCCACCAATGATGCTGAAACTATCCAAATCAACTCCGTTTGACCTGAAATTTTGTAGACAAGTCTAAAATGACATTACGAACATGTTCCAACTGTCAGAATTCCATTCCGACCCCGATAGCCTATTTTCCACTGCCGACCGGAAATCTCCAAAAACTAACTTTCGCCAATTCAAGCCTAATACTACACCGGGCATCACAAAATTATTCCGGACACACTCCTAAGTCCCAAATCACCTAACGAAGCTATTCGAGTTATAAAATTCACATTCTGGAGTCGTTTACCAATAAGTAAACTCTTAGTTGACTTTTTCTCATTTTAAGGCTATTCTTAAGGACTAAGTGACTGAATTCGCATTTAACCATTCCGATTTCAAGCCTATCAACTCTAACACATCTATAACGGAATAACCAACCTATGACAAGTCAAATACAGTAATTATAATGCAGGTTCTACGTAACAACTGACCGAGTCATTACAGAAAAATCGCATCTAAGGTTTTAGGTTTTGAAAATTTGAGAAATGAACCAAAAATCCCGTCTAAATCATATTTGTGCAGCTGCATATGTCGCAGTCCCGCAAATGTGAAGATTTCATCGCAAATGCGAGAAACATCACACATCTGCATTCTTCGCAAAAGAGAAGAAAAATTCGCAAATGCGAACCTGACCATTCTGCAATAGCGACCATATGATCGCATTTGTGATCACTACCTTCCCCCGTCCCACTTCGAAAATGCGAAGAATTGTTTGCAAATGCGAACATCATGAGGCCCAGCCATTCCTAGCAAATGCAAGAAATAGCTCACAAATGCGGAACCCTCAGATGTTGTAATTGCGATGCCTGATCTCACATTTGCGAGATCAGAGGCCTTCACCAGAAACTGAAATGTCGGCAACGCTCTAAGTCAAATTTTCACTCTGTAGCCTATCTGAAACCCACCCAAGCCCTCGAGGCTCCAAACCAACTATGCACACGAGTCTTAAAACATCATACGAACTTGCTCGCGTGATCAAATCGCCATAATAACACCTAGAACTACGAATTGAACACCCAATCAAATGAAATTTTCAAGAAAACTTTGAAACTTCTATTTTCACAACCGAACGTCCGAATCACGTCAAACCAACTCCTTTTTTCATCAAATTTCACAAACAAGTCATAAATATGGTATTGGACCTATACCGGATTCCGGAACTAAAATACATACCCGTTATCTAAAAAGTCAAGCTTTGGTCAAACATGTCAAATTCATTAAGCCTTTAACTTTCAAATTTTGATAAAGTCTGATATCTTGGGCTAGGGACTTGCGAATTCAATTTCGGACATATGCCCAAGTCCCAAATCACGATACGGACCCACGGGGACCGTCAAAATATGATTACGGGTCCATTTACTAAAAACGTTGACTGAAGTCAACTCAAATGAAGTTTTAAGCAAAATTTCTTATTTTTCTTAGTTTTTAACATAAAAGCTTTCCGGAAAGATGCCCGGACTGCGCACACAAATCGCGAAAGGCTAAAAAATGATTTTTAAGGCTTTGGATCACAGAGTTAGGTTTCAAAACATTAGATGACCTAGCGGGTCATCACATTCTCCACCTCTAAAATAATCGTTCATCCTTGAACGGACATAAAAAGTACCTGAACTGGTGAAAAGGTGGGGATATCTGTTGCGCGTGTCCGACTCGAACTCCCAAGTAGCTGCCTCGACGGGTTGGCCTCTCCACTGCACTCGGACTGAGGGATAACTCTTCGACCTTAACTAACAAACCTGTCCGGCTAGAATAGCTAGCCGTTCCTCCTCGTAATTCAAATCCTTGTCCAACTGGATAGAGCTGAAATCTAATACATGAGACGGATCGCTGTGATACTTCCGGAGCATAGACACGTGGAACACCGGATGAACTGTCGATAACCCTGGTGGAAACGCAAGCATGTAAGCCACCTCCCCCACTCTCTCGAGAATCTCAAAATATTTGATATACCTAGGGATCAACTTTTCCTTCTTTCCGAACCTCATGACACCCTTCATGGGTGATACCCGAAGCAACACTCTCTCCCCGACCATGAATGCAACATCACAGACTCTACGGTCGGCACAACTCTTCTGCCTGAACTGAGTTGTGCGAAGTCAATCCTATAATCTTGACCTTATCCAAGGCATCCAGTACTATATATGTGCCCAACAAACGAGCCTCCCCCTGAATGCTCGATTGGTAGCTATTTTGTAGGCGAACTCTGCTAGGGGCAAGAACTGATCCCACGATCCTCCGAAGTCTATAACACATGCGCAGTTCATATCCTCCAATATTTGAATAGTGCGCTCAGACTGTTAGTCCATTTGAGGATGAAATGTTGTGCTCAACTCAACCCGCATACCCAACTCATGTTGTAATGCCGTCAAAAGTGCAAGGTGAACTGTGTACCTCGATCAGAGATGATACAGAAGGGCACACCGTGAAGATGGACGATCTCACAGATATAAATCTCTGCCAATTGCTCCGAATAATAGGTAACTGCCACAGGACAGAAATGTGCAGACTTAGTCAGCCAGTCCACAATGACCCAAACGACATCGAACTTCCTCTGAGTCTATGGGAGTCCAACAACGAAATCCATAGTGATATTCTCCCACTTCCACTCAGAAATATCTATCTTCTAAAGCAAACCACTAGGTCTCTGATGCTCATACTTTACTTGCTGACAATTCAGGCACCGAGCTACACGAGCAACTATATCCTTCATCATCCTCCTCCACCAATAATGCTGCAGCAGGTCCTGATACATCTTGGTGGCACCCTGATGAATTGAGTACCGAGAAGTGTGGGCCTCCTCAACAATCAACTCACGAAGCCAATCTACATTAGGAACACAAACACGACCCCGCATCCTCAAGACCCCGTCATCACCAACAGTAACCTACTTGGCACCATCGTGCCACACTGTGTCCCTAAGGACTGATACGCTCAAATTACACCTTATAATAGTGTAAGCGGTCGATGTCAAATATAATAACCCAACAAGGTTGGGGTCGAACCCCACAGAGAACAATATGGAGGCGATCAAGAATGTAAGAGAATTATCACTTATCGCGCAGTGCCAAACACTTAGATTTTTGTTGTGAAAATATTTATATCTAAATGCAAAAATATAAACTAACCTAGAAAGCAAGTAAAATGATCAATGGCTACAAGTATGGATGCATCGGGAATTAAACTCAAGTGACGATCCAATGTATTTCATAATTTTACAAATATGAGCGAGTTTATGTTAATTAGCCACGGATAATAATTCTTAATTAACATTTTCCAAAGACTAACAAGACTTCCTAATTGAATTATTCCTAACCCAATTAAGAGATTAAGCACACCTGAATATGGATACAAGTAGCTCAATCCTATTCCTAGGTAGAATCTATAAAATGAGGGTTAAAGCCTCAAGTTATTGTTAATTAATCTTTCCCAACCCCAACTTATCTTTTCCAAAATTAATTCAGAGTTAATGGGTGAGTCCTAGGGTTAGCTAATCCCTTTGGAAACATTAAAGAACAAGAATAATTAAAGTAACAATAACTCACCTCATAAATACATAAAAATCATTCAATACATAAGCACAACAAGATATTTAATCCACACTTTAAATATGAATATTTCCATAAACAAGATTCAACTGTTGGAAATAAATACTATACACTTAAATATTCAATAAAAATCAAGGAAATGAAGAAACAAACATAAATGGGTAAGAAAACCTTAACCACAAGCTTGAATTCTCCAAAACCCAAGTGTGTCTGCAAACCCTAGCTTCAACACTTGTTCTCTCTAGTCTTCAAGACTCAAAAATATGTTTTACAATGCCAAAGATACTGAAAATATCTGCCAAGTCGTGTATAAGAATGGTTTGGGGATAAAAACATGAAAAGACAAAACTGCCCAGAAAATATGTTATGCGTCCGCGACAGAACTGTCGCGTTCGCGAAGGTATGTTATCTTTACACTCCGCGTTCGCGGTTGACACGTTGCGTTTGCGATGTTATAGTTCTTGAACCTTCACGTTCGCAAAGGTTTAACTCTTCAGCGGATCACAAATGTTTTTCTCGTTCGCGTTGGGTCCACTGCGTTCGCGATAGTTTAGCTTCTGAAGCTCTGCGTTCGCACTTGACCTTCGCATTCACGAAGGTTAATTCACTAGGCAGACTTCTACTGTCCAATTTAGCCCCTCTTTTGACTTGTTTTCACTTAATTCCTTCACCATCACCTCTAACTCACTTGATACCTGAAATATGCCAATAAACCTCAATAGATGCCATATTTCTGAACAAAATTATACAAAAGGTTAAGTATTAAGAGGAGATAAGTTGGTAAAATACCAACTTATCAAACCCCCAAACTTAAACTATTGCTTGTCCTTAAGCAATTCAAAAACTAAGAACACATTTACATAAATCATCACTTAAGCTCAATGGCATACCAAGTATCATTTCAAGTCAAAAAGGGTCAAATTAAGCACAATCTAGTGACTTCGGTTGGTACCAACAATTAATCCAGGGCATATGAATAACTAACTTTTTGCACATTTTATTTCACTTTCAAAAGCTTAAACACCACATCAACCAAAGTAACAACCAAGTCATGACACTAGATATTCAAAATTTGCCTCCCTATCACATTTGTTTTCCCTCACTCATTCCTCCCAATTGGAAATGGGATTAACTTCACAACTTGAGTTTCATGTGCCCTCACGCTTTAAGAGAGAATCCCAAACTCATAAATTGCAATTCCAAACATACATGGGATATCAAATGGAAAGACTCTACTCTCTTTCTCACACAAAAATTCAAATACACACAAGTAGTACCATAGGCTTGCCCTTCATGTATTTCTCCACTAATGTGGACATACTTGGTTCAAAATCAATTAGGACTTAAAGGGTTGTAGTTTAGGCTTTTGGTTAAGTTATGGCACAATTTGGAAGAGTGACTCAAAACCTCCCTAAGCACTACACTTTCCAACAATCAAAGTCCACTTCCTTCAAGAATTTTTCCACCATTTCTTCTCTTTTCTCTTTTTTGTTTTTTTATATATACCACCTAGTCTTCCATTTATTCATACTTTCTTATGTATTTTTTTTATATTTCAAATTCAATAATTTTTTTTATAACACTTTTCACTTTCTGAGAAGCCTCCATATCACAACTTTTTCAATATCCACCCACAAACTTAGGCTTTTAGCCTATATTCATACTTGATAGGGAGGTATGGTTCCACAAGAAAATCAATAAGAAGCTTGTAACATGGTTTCCAAAGAAAAAGTTAAGAAACTCAAAAGGGTTGACTAGGAAAAATATTCATGAGTAGGAAATTTAGGCACAAAAAATGGTCCAAGGAAGGCTTAATCTCAATTTTCAAACCAAGTAGATCTATAATTTCGCCTTGAAGCACATTCCGGGAAAGTTCTAGACTACAAATGATGCAAAAGAATTTTACAATTAATTCTCACCCCACATGGCACATGAAGACTCAAATGGAATACAAATCCAAAATCCAATTGAAACCAATGAAACTCAAGGAAGTCACATGTAGCCTAAGTTTAAAATATATTGGTACCAAACAAGTCATCCATTTGCTTATGGGCACAAGAGTACACCTCAAAAACTAATTTATTCATAACTAGCTACTAAACTAAAAAATTAAAAAATCACTAATTTACTTCCTAAAAAAATTAAACAAGACTAATCCCTTAAGAAAGTTGTCACGCCATCCATCATAGGGAAAAGTCACCCGGTTCAACACAAATAGTTTCCTTGGAAAAGAACCGTGGTGGAAAGAAAAACCAAGGAGTTTCATAAATGCTACTATATATAAAAATAAAAACAAAAGTAACTCACGACCCGAAATCCCACCGTCGGGACCGCGATGGCGTCTAACATTGAACCCGCTAGACAAGCCGACGTTACCTGACATTCTAGTCTATTCCGTTATTACTTAGCAATTAACAGTGAGATTCAAGAATAATTAGAATCAAAGCGCGGGAGAAATGAAATCTAACAATTTTATTAAACAGCATTACACGAATCTTCCATAATAATTTTCCCCTAAGCCTGGTGTCACAACTTTCATGGACATGTCTAAGATTTACTACAAATACAAGTCTGAATAAACAAGGAGCTATTGTCTCGGAAATACATGAAAAGACAGGAAAATAGAGATAAAGGAGGTGACGCCAAGGCCCGCGAACGTCTACGGGACTACCTCAGTGTCGCCTGTGGACTAAAGGATACTCCCTCGATCAATGCCCACTCCGGCTCCGAAATCTGCACAACAAAAAGAAGTGCAGGTGTAGCATCAGTACAACCGACCCCATGTACTGAGTAAGTGACGAGCCTAACCTCGGCGAAGTAGTGACGAAGCTAGACATGACAAACCACAAAATACTTGTGCAATTCAATAATATATAACAGAAAATGACAGTAAATAAACAATTAAGTACGACAAAATAGGGAACACATACTGGGGAACAAGGGGAAATCAATATTGAATAACTGAACAAGGCAACAGTACAAACAAGTAAATGTCAACCGTAAGTAACAACACAAGCAAATATGTACACGGCATCACCCTTCATGATTTACTCTCATCCTCACCAAAACAAAAGCACGGAATCACCTTTCGTGCTTTTACTCTCATCCTCACAATGCAATGAATAAATAAATGGGCACGACATGATCCTTCGTGCATTTCAATGTAAAATCATGGCACGACATCACCCTTCGTGCTTTTACTCTCATCCTCACAATGCAATGAATAAATAAATGGGCACGACATGATCCTTCGTGCATTTCAATGTAAAATCATGGCACGACATCACCCTTCGTGCTTTTACTCTCATCCTCACCATGCAATGAATAAATGAATACACGGCATCACCCTTCGTGCTTTACACTCTTCCTCACCCAATCAATATCAAAACAACAGTTTGGCAAGGGAATCAACAACATGAAGCATAAATTACAACACCCCGGCAAGGGAACAACAACAGAGTAATATCGTCCCGGCAAGGGACACATCTATAACCAAACTCGCTCAAGTATACAACTTACTAAAAATAATCCTCAACCGAAACAATATATCAACAAGTTCTCAACCAAGTATTTTAAACAATTGAATAACTTCTAAAATGGAATCTACTTCATAACATAGTGAATATCAAAGAAAAACACATATAACATCAAAACCGACTCACGGGCATGCTTGACAACAATATATAGGTACTCGTCACCTCACCTATACATTGAACATGGAATATACAAGTAGCACATATGACTCAACACCTATTCCCTCAAGCTAAGGTTAGGCGAAACACATACCTCGACTCCAAGAATCCAAATCAAGCCTCTAGCACCGCTTTTCCTTTCGAACCCAACTCCAAATCAATCGTATCTAGACATAATCGACTCAATAACATCAATAATTTCTTAACAATTCAATTCCAAAGCTTAATTATAGAATTCCCAACATTCTTCCCAAAATTCCAAAAATCGACCCCGGGCCCGCTTGGTCGAAACACGAGGTTCAGACCAAAACCCGATCACTGATTCACCCACGAGCCCGAATATATAATTTGTGTTGAAATCTGACCCCAAAACGAGTTCAAATTCCCAAATATTCAAAAAGCCCTAACTCTACCCAATTCCCTAATTTTTACCCTTTAGTTCCATGATTTTAGGCCTAGAATCTAATAAATGTTGATGAAAATTGTAGGAAACAAGTTGAAGATTACTTACCTAAGAGGTTATGGTGGAAGAATTGCTTCAAAAATCGTCTATGGGGTTTGGAGAAGAAGAGGGTTTGTGAATTTTGGTAAAATCCCGTAATGGTTCTGTTTTGGGCATTTAAAAATAACTGGGCAAAATAACTCTCCGCGTTTGCGGGCCCAGGCTGTATTCGCGGAGGTTTAAATATTCAGACTTGTGTGTTCGCGGTTGTGGGGCCGCGTTCACAANCACATAGCCCTCCGCCTTCTCATCCTATCTGGTGCGTTCGCACTGCCTTAAAATCTACCCTGACCCCAACCCACACATAACCATGTGCGTTCGCACTCCCTTGAGTGCGTTCGCACTCCCTTGAGTGCGTTCGCATAGGGTAAATACTTGGACACCATAAAATGACTTTTACACCAGATTTTTCACTAAGATTTGCACTTCGACCCCTACCCGAAACTCACCCGAGCCCGTGGGGCTAAAAACCAAATACATACACAACCTTAAAAATATCCTACGGACTTATTCGAGCAATTAAATCACCAAATTAACATCATAAACAACGAATTAAACCTCAAAATCATTTAAATACTTCCAACTTCTTAAACTTTAAAATTTTCCAGTTTTGATCTGAATCACGTCAAACTAAGTCCGTTTCTTACCAAATTTCACAGATAACACATATAAAACATATTGATTCTGGTTCGGGCTCTGGAACCATAATACGGGCCCGATATCACAGGTTTCACATCAAGGCATCCTGAACTAACTCTGAACCCAACAATCTAGCCTCTCCCGGCTTGAACCACCCTACTGGCGACCGACACCGCCTACCATACAACGCCCCATAAGGAGCCATCTGAATGCTCGACTGGTAGTTGTTGTTGTAGGAAAACTCAACTATAGGCAAAAAATGGTCCCATGAACCTCCAAAGTCAATGACACATGCCCGTAACATATCCTCCAAAATCTGAATAGTACACTCGGACTGTCCGTCCGTATGAGGATGAAACGTTGTGCTCAAATCAACCCGTGTGCCCAACTCACACTGAAATACTCTCCAGAAATGGGAGGTACACTGAGTACCTTGATCAGATATAATGGAAACGGGCACACCATGCAAGTGAACAATCTCCCTCATGTAGATCTTTGCCAACTTCTCCGAAGTATACGAAACTGATACAGGAATGAAGTGTGTTGACTTGGTCAGCCTATCCACAATAACCCACAGCGCATCAATCATCCTCTGAGTCCGTGGGAGCCTAACTACGAAACCCATGGTAATACTCTCCCACTTCTGCTCGGGAAGCTCAATCTGCTGCATCAAACCACCGGGTCTCTGGTGCTCGTACTTAACTTGCTGACAATTCAAGCACCGAGCTACATATGCCATAATGTCTTTCTTCATCCTCCGCCACCAATAATGTTGTCGCAAATCCTGGTATATATTTGCGGCGCCCGGATGAATGGAATACCGGGAACTATGGGCCTCCTGCAATATCAACTCCCGAATACCATCAACATCAGGCACACAAATACGGCCCTACATCCTCAAGACTCTATCACCATCCACTGTAACCTGCTTAGCACCTCCGTGCCGGACCTTGTCTCTAAGAACACATAAATGATGATCATCATACTGCCTTTCCTGAATACGATCATACAATGAAGAACGGGCCACAGTATGAGCCAAAACACTGCCAGTCTCAGAAACCTCCAATCTCATGAACCGGTTGGCCAAAGCCTGAACATCTAGAGCAAACGGTCGCTCTCCGACTTGTATATAAGGAAGACTACCCATACTGGCTGACTTCCGGCTCAAAGAATCGGCCACCACATTGGCCTTCCCCGGATGATATAAGATTGTAATGTCATAGTTCTTTAACAGCTCCAACCATCTTCTTGGCCTCATGTTCAACTCTTTCTGCTTGAACAGATACTGCAAACTCTTATGTTCCGTGAACACCTCACATGGCACACCATACAGGTAATGCCTCCAAATCTTCAATGCATGAACAATGGCTGCCAACTCTAAATCATGAACTGGATAGTTCTTCTCATGAACCTTCAACTGTCATGAAGCATAAGCTATAACCTTTCCATCCTGCATCAACACTGCACCAAGTCCAACCCGTGAAGAATCACAATACACGGTATATGGCCCTGAACCTGTGGGAAAAACTAACATTGGTGTCGTGGTCAAGGCTGTCTTGAGCTTATGAAAGCTCGCCTCACACTCATCAGACCACCTGAATTGGGCACCCTTCTGAGTCAACCTGGTCATCGGGGCTGCAATAGATGAAAAGCCCTCTACAAATCGGCAATAATAGCCTGATAAGCCCAAGAAACTCCTAATCTCCGTAGCCAAGGTGGGTCTAGGCTAATCTCTGACTGCTGAAATCTTATTGGGATCCACCTGAATACCCTCTACCGACACCACATGACCCAAAAATGCTACCGAACTCAACCAGAACTCACACTTGGAAAATTTGGCATACAACTGACTATCCTTCAGAGTCTGAAGGATGACTCGAATGTGCTGCTCGTGCTCCTCTCGGCTGCAAGAGTATATCAATATATCATCAATGAAAACAATAACAAACGAGTCCAAATAGGGCCTGAACACTCGGTTCATCAACTCCATAAAGGCAGCGGGGGCATTTGTCAACCCAAATAACATCACCAAGAACTCATAATGCCCATACCAAGTGCGGAAAGATGTCTTAAGGACATCAGACACCCTAATCCTCAGCTGGTGGTAACCAGATCTCAAGTCAATCTTGGAAAACACTGTAGCACCCTGAAGCTGGTCAAATAAATCATCAATCCTCGGCAAAGGATACTTATTCTTAATAGTAACCTTGTTCAACTACCGGTAGTCAATAAACATCCTCATTGAGCCATCTTTCTTCTTAACAAACAACACCGGGGCACCCCAAGGAGAAACACTAGACCTAATGAAGCATTTATCCATCAAATCATGCAACTGATCCTTCAACTCCTTCAGCTCTGGCGGGGCCATACGATACGGCGGAGTAAAAATGGGTTGAGTGCCCGGAGCCAACTCAATGCAAAAGTCAATATCCCTGTCGGGTGGCATACCCGGCAGGTCAGCAGGGAATACCTCTGGAAACTCACGAACCATGGACACAGACTCCATAGAAGGAACCTCAGCACTAGAATCACGGACATAGGCCAAATAGGCCAAATAACCTTTCTCGACCATGCGTCGAGCCTTCATATATGAAATAAATCTACTGGAAGAATGACTAGGAGTCCCTCTCCACTCCAATCGAGGTACTCCTGGTAAAGCCAAGGTCACTGTCTTGGCATGACAGTCCAGAATAGCATGGTAGGGGGATAGCCAATCCATCCCCAATATAACATCAAAGGCAACCATATCCAGAAGCAGGAGATCTACCCGAGTCTCCAGACCACCAATAACCACTAAGCATGAACGGTAGACTCGATCTACCACAATAGAATCACCTACCGGTGTAGATACATATATCGGAGTACTCAGGGAATCACGGGGCATAATCAGATAAGGATCAAAATATGAAGACACAAAGGAGAACATAGACCCCGGATCAAATAAAATCGAAGCATCTCTGCTGCAAACTGAAACCATACCTGTAATAACTGCATCAGAGGCCTCAGCCTCAGGTCTGGCAGGAATAGCATAGCATCGGGGCGGGTCCCCTCCAACCTGAACATCTCTGGGTCGACCTACTGCAGGCTGACCTCTACCTCTGATAGTCGGTCCTCCACCTCTGGCACCTCGACCTCCACCCCTAGCTAGCTGGGGGTTGGGGGTGCACCTGGTGCGAGAATCATAGCACGGGAACCTGGATGCTGAGAACTACTAGAAGCTTGGGGGAAATACCTAACAAGAGTAACAAGACCTCTACTGCTAAGACTGTTGGCCCTGGAACTATCCCTGTTGACCAGAATAACCACCCTGAAAGCTCTGAAGCAGTGGTGCACTGATAGGAGCTGGTGGTACACTAATAGAAGCTGGTGGAGCACCGCGGGATACCTGAAGTGTTGATTGATATGGTCTAGGAGGATGACCTCTGCCGAAAGAATCGCTGCCTCCAGATGAGGCACCACTAAATCGACCGAAATGACGAGGTCTCATGTCAGACCCCTGACCACTGCCCAGTGACAAAACCATCTCAATACGCCTGGCCACATTGGCCGCCTCTTGGAATGAAATATCAGTACCTGACTCTCTGGCCATTTGGAGTCGAATAGGCTGAGCCAGCCCCTCAATAAACCTCCTCACCCTCTCTCAATCTGTGGGGAGTATCATGATAGCATGTCGGTAAAAATTGATAAACCAGGTCTCATACTGTGTAACAGTCATAGATCCCTGCTGGAGACGCTCAAACTGCCTCCGAAGATCCTCCCTTTGAGTAACTGGAAGAAACTTCCCCAAGAAACACTCGGAGAACTAAGCCCAAGTCAAAGTCGAAGACCCAGCTGGTCTGGTCAAGCAATAGTCCCTCCACCAAGTCTTGGCGGTACCAGAAAGACAGAATGTGGCAAAATCAACTCCATTGGACTCTACGATGCCCATGTTCCGAAGAACCTCATAGCAACTGTCCAAGTAATCTTGGGGATCCTCTGATGGTGCACCAGTAAAAGTTGTAGGGAATAACTTGGTGAACCAATCCAATCTCCACAAAGCATCGACAGACATAGCTTCCCCCTCAACGGCCTGTGCCACAATACCCTGCTGAGTTGTTCCAACAGGATGAGCTACTGGAGTCTGGAACTGAGTGACTAACTGCTCCGGTGTGCGAGTAGCAGGAGTATGGGACCCTCCCCCAGCCTGAGAAATGATTGGTGTTGTAGGAAGTAGATCGACCTGAGCCACGCTCTCTATGAGGCCCAATAAGCGGACCAGAGCGTCCTGAAGAACCGAGGTGGCAATGAACCCCTCTCAGACCTGGGCTGGTCCAACTGGAACCGTCTGAGCAGGAACCTCATGTCACGCCCCAGAATCGAGGGACGCGACCGGCGCCTAACCGGATGAACCCAGTCAAGTGGACCTGGATTGCCTTTCCTGCCAAACGTATTACCCCGCGTTCATACTTACATTATTTCATGTGAGTTAGCCGAATTTAGGTTCAAAGTACATTTTACAACATAATTCCGTTTTTCCTCTTTTACCACTATGCGGTCTGCATACACGTTATGCGGTCCGCATACAAGTTATGTGATCGCATAGTGCGTTGCATAACCTCCCCCACCATAAACCAATGGGAAATAATGCGACAACTATGTGGTCCGCATAACCAAAATGGATCCCATTTTGGAATGCATAGTTGTCCTTAATTTGGGCTGAAGTCTGCCCAGTTATGCGACCATTATGCGGTCTGCATACACGTTATGCGATCGCATAGTGCATCGCATAACATCACAATTTCTAGAAAATTTTATCTTTCAAATCCCGAGGTACTTTTTACTCAAAATAAGTCCATGCTAAGAATTTCCACAGTTATACAACACGAGGACCTATTTGGGCATTATTTTAGACATGAAATTTCACGGGTCCTTACACCTCACCGGCAAAGTCTACCTGTGGGTCCTCTACTGGGACTGCTGCTCTGGGCTGAGCCTTGGCTCTGCTCAGCCTCTAGCACGCCCTCGGCCTCGTCCTCGGCCCCTCGTAGGAGCTGCCACAGGAGGATCGGGTTGCTGATCGGTAGATGAGGAGGCACGCGTTCTCTCCATCTTTGAGAGAATAGAATAGAAACTCAATTAGCATTTAGAATTCAAATCGCATGAAAAAGAAGAAGAAATGTGAAGTTATTCCTAACTTTGCAGCCTTTGGGGGATAAGTGATAAGTTGGTATTTTACCAACTTATCTCCTCTTAATACTTAAGCTTTTATGTAATTTTATTGAGGAACTAAGACATTTCTTGATATTTATTGATATATTTCAGGTGTCAAATGATTTAGAGTTGATTGTGAAGAAAACATGTGAAAACAAGTCAAAAAGATTCAAACAATTAGAGAAATGAAGATTGCCCAGTTTTACACTGTGCGATCACAGGGAATTAAGCGCAATCGCACAGGTCCATGACCTCATACAGTGCGACCGCAGCTAATAGAGTGCAAACACAGAGAGTTAACTAGACTGGTCAACAGGGAGGTCAAAAGCATTGTGCGACCGCACAGTGTCAAATGCGATTGCAGAGCTTTTGGAAACCTGATTCAGTGCGAACGCAGGTCGTTTTGTGCGAACGCACAATGTATTTTCTGGGCTAGTCATGGGCTGTTTTGTAATTTCACGTTTTAATCCCCAAACCTCTTATATACTCCACCCAGCAGATATTTTCTGCATCTTGGCAGATCTTGGCACATCGTTTGGGATATTTTTGGCTTTGTAAATATTTTTTGAAAGAGAAGAACAAGTTCTTGAAGCTAGGTCTTTGCACACACACTTGGGTCTTGAAGATTTCACCATTGTGGTTAAGAATTTCTTACTTCTTTATGTTTATTTCTTCATTTCCTTGCTTTGTATTGATTATCTAAGTGTTTAGTATTATTTCCAACACTTGAATCTTGTTTATGGGAATATTCATATTTGAAGTGTGGATTAAATACCTTGTTGTGCTTATGTATTGAATGATTTTCATATATTTATGAAGTGAGTAGTTGTTTATTTAATTATTCTTGTTCTTTAATGTTTCCAAAGGGATTAGCTAACCCTAGGACTCGCCCATTAACTCCTAATTAATTTTGGAAAAGATAATTTGGGGTTGGAAAAGATTAATTAACAAGAACTTGAGGATTTAACCCTCATTTTATAGATTCTACCTAGGGATAGGATTGAACTACTTGTAGCCAAACTCGGAAGTGCTTAATCTCCTAATTGGGTTAGGGATAATTCAATTAGGAAGTCTTGTTAGTCTTTGGGAAAAGCTAATTAAGAATTATTATCCGTGGCTAATTAACATTACCCCACTCATATTTGTAAAATCATGAAATACATTGGATCGTTACTTGAGTGTAATTCCCGAAGCATCTATTCTTGTTGCCATTGATAATTTTACTTGCTTTCTAGGTTAATTTATATTTTCGCATTTAGTTATAAACACTTTTCAAAACCCAAAATCTTATTTGTTTGGCACTGCGCGATAAGTGATAATTCTCCTGCATTCCTAATCGGCCTCATATTGTTCTCTGTGGGATTCGACCCAACCTTGTTAGGTTACTATATTTGACAACGATCGCTTACACTATTTTAAGGTGTAAATTGAGCGTATCAAATTTTACATCATTGCCGGGGAACAATTGGCGTAACTTAGGTTGTTGGAGAAGTAAGCTTAAGTGCTTTGATCCAAACTTGTGAATATTTGTGTAATTATTTTTTTTGTTTATTTTATTAATTTTTCATAAAAACATATGGCATCATATAATGATTATTGGTCGGATGGTAGTTGTTCATATTTTGATGACCCTTGTCCTTATTGTGGAGGACCACACTCGTGGCAAAATTGTTTAAATTCTCCCGGGGATGGATTGTGCGCACAATCTCAAACCTATGAGTGGAAGACTTGTGATAGGTGTGGTTGCCAAAATGGTCATTGGGATGATTGTGGATATTTGTCTGTCCCTTCCCCGAGCCCCCACTATGATGAATCTACTTTTTGTGGTTGAACTTTTAGGGGCAGTGAAGTGGAGGAATTTGAGCATGGTAGAAATGGAGAGTTTAAGCTCATGTTGGAGTGCTTACTTGAAGAAGGTAACAATGAACAAAATGCCTTGGAAGAACTTTTGGAGACTAGTCTCCAAAATGATTTGGCACTAGAAAGGTTACACTCACAAATGGATGCAATGATTGAGGCTTCAAGGGTTCAAAAAGCCTTGGAGGTGAGTGATAGCCAAGAAATTGAAAATGCTTCCTTGGCACTTGAGCAAAGCCAAGAAGAACTCTCAAATGCTCAAAATGAGAGGATGATTCTCATGTTGGAGGCCATTCTTGAAAATGAGGAAAAGCACAACCTTGCGCTTGAAGAATTGAAAAATGATGTGGCTCAAAATGATGAACACATCCGCACTTTGGAGGATCAAATGCAAGCATTGATGGAGACTCATCATGCATCTCAAGTTAAAAGTGTGGATGGAAGTCAAGAAGAATTCAATTCCGATGGTGAGAGTGAGTGCTACTTTGAGGAATCAAGCCTTGAACATCCGCCAACCAACTCCATGGGTGTTAGTGATGCCAACAAAAATATAGAATTATAGTCAACCGGAGTGATTGAAAATTTGGTTGAATTTGACTCTATTCCGGGGGAAAATGAGGGTCTCAAAATCAAAAAAAAATTGCAAGTTGGAAGCTTGAAGGCACATTCCAAGCATTTATCAACATTGGAATTGTGTGGTGAAACGGAAGTCGAACTACACGAGTCAATGGAGTGTTGCGAGGAGGAAAAATTCGTACCATACATCTTGCAATTTGAAGAACCAAGAAAGCAAATGACATTCCTCACAAAATGCCAAGAAGTGCAAAATGAAGAATTTAAGGCTTGGCTCGGTCATCTACATACCACCCCACACCGCCCGTGGTCACAAGCTTGATTCCAAGCTAGGTGCCCGGTTCATATCCTCAAAGTGGCGAGAAAACTGGTAAAAGTTGACTTGCGTTGTGCCACAACGTTAAATGCGGCGCTTGGTGGAGGCAACCCATCGTTTTCCAAACTTTTTGGTTAATTTTTGAAATTTTCTTTTTTAGAATAGCTTTTTATATTTTTTTTCTAACCAATCCGCCAAGTTTCAGAATTATTGGAGTTGATTTGAGCAGGTCGGGGTGACCGGATAGCCACAAAACAATGCTGGTGCAAAAATTTGCAGTGCAGCACACTATTGCACTCTGCGATTGTCACGACCCAAAAATCCCACCTTCGGGCCATGACTGCGTCTAACGTTGAACCCGCTAGATAAGCCAACGTTTGAACTAAATAAAACTTATTAACAACAAATACGAACATGATAACCAAGGCTTCGATGGCCCACCATATAAAATTTAACAAAATAACCCAAAATACAACATA
>ML280251.1:0-89241 GCA_005239495.1 Nicotiana undulata
CACTTAAGTTACCCAACTTCCGCACCCACGATATTTTTCCCGCGCCTGCGACATCGCAGGTGCGGACATCCATCCGCCCTTGCGACCCCCTTCGCACCTACGGCCTTTTTGTCGCAACAGTGGTCCCGCAGGTGCGACATATTGTCCGCACCAGCGGTCCTTCACTTAACACCCAAAGCCCGTGCCTGCGAGCCCATCTCCCGCACATGCGACCTCGCAGGTGTGATCTTCCTTCCGCCCCAGCGACCAAACCTCACACCTGCGCCATGTGTTTCGCGCCTGCGATATCCGCACCTGCGGCCCAAGCATCGCAGGTGCGACCACACCAGCAACAGCAGCTTCAACTGCATTTCAAGTTCCAACTTCTCCGTTTAACGCCTGAAATCAAATCTGAGCCCCTCGGGACCCCAACCAGGCATACCAACATATCCAACATGGTTATTCAAACTTTGTCGAGCCATTAAAACACCAAAAACAACATCAAAACCATAAATTCTCATCCAATTCAAGCCTATGATTTCCAAAAACTTCCGAAACACGCATTTGATCAAAAAACCCAACCCAACCATCCTTGAATGACCAGAAATTTTGCGGGCAAGTCCAAAATGACCTAACGAAGCTACAGCAACTCTCGGAATCCCATTCCGACCCTCCGATCAAAATCTCGCCTATCAACCGGAATTCGTCAAAATACTAACTTCGCCAATTCAAGCCTAATTCTACGCCGGTCACCCTAAAAATATTCTAAACACACTTCTAAGTCCCAAATCACCTAACGATGCTATCCGAACCATAAAATTCGCATTCCGAGGTCGTTTACCAATAAGTCAACTCTTAGTTGACTTTTCCCATTTTAAGGTCATTCTTAGGGACTAAGTGACTAAATCATCACTGCAACCATTCCGATTCCAAGCCTACCAACTCACACACGTCAATAACAGTATATCCAATCCATAACAAGTAAATAACAAGAATTTTAAATGCAAGTTTTACGTAACGACAGACCGGATCGTTACATTCTCCCCTACTTAAACAAACGTTCGTCCATGAACGTGCCTAGAGTCTTTCCAAACACCGCCAAAATTGTTGTGTAACCTACCATGCACATGATCGTAGGTGATCCCACGTCACCTTACACCATATAGGTCTAATAGCACAACACAGTTGAAATTGCATTATCAAATCCTGATCCATGAAACTTAGAACTACATTTTCACTTCTGGGTCAATTCACAAGATCAAATTTCCATGACTATAAGCTGAAATAGTCAGAACACGCTGTATCAAACCATATCCATAACCCAAGGTGAAATAACATAATATACTACGTGGCTCAACCACTCATAGTGATAACTCCTAATCACGATAGCTGTCGAAACCTCTCAATACCAGTACATACCTTCCTACTAGACCATGCCTCGCTCTAACACCTTCATATGGTGCCGTTGATGAAAGAAACACGTAGAAACCAACAACTATTCATTCGATCAGTATCAATACCATCCAGAGCCATAACTTGTGCAACTCGTGCTCACAATAACAACATCCCAAAAGCTCAATTTATAAAATAAAGAAGACTCACACGAGAGGACTATCCTGAAATTAACAAGTACCATCTCAACGCCATGCTAAGAGCCTGACACACATCGTGAAACCACATCACACAAATCCGACGCCAAGGATCATACCTCTACCTAATAAGCTGCAAAGCGTGATCTCCAACCGCTGGGCCAACTGACATACTCCACGCCACCTTGCTCAAATTCAATAACCATGCCAAAATTCGACATCAATTACTCAAAGTGCATTATCATAACCACAGGGAATTCGGACGATACCATGCCACCCGAACCAGAAAGAAAATAACCAATACGTCTCAATCCTACCACACCCAGTTACTTACCTCACTCAAATCTAGCTAATAAAGCCCCTGATAGAACTACACCTTATGCACATATATAACCACTGATCACAACTTCTCGAAAACACCGAAAGGTAACTCATAGATCACTCCAAAACACGGATAAGCTCAGTGCCAACCAAACGGTACCTCCCTCAACAATTACAACCCGGAGTCAACAATTCTGACTCGGTGCAGACCACACACCCATACTGGCCTACCAATAACTCTAAGTCAACTCTAGTCACCCACAACAGGTAGATAACTCTCCGAACGTTCATAATGACTGAATCATGACATATACTAACACCTGACTAGCTTTGCTCGAATCCTCGTAGTTCACAACTACAAAAATAATATGTTCATGAAAACTCCCAGTCACAAAACCCATGAGGCGTACCAATTACCATATCTGATCCTATTTCTACTACTCAAACATATAACACGCCCCTAATACTTCATCATTCCACGAGAGATACCCCCATAATTCCTTTGTGTCACCAAGAAACCTCGAATATCAGCAGTCGATCCAACAAGAGAGCGTCGTAACACCAATGAAGCATCCTTATTCAAGAACATTATCTTAAGCACCTTGGCCCTTATTGTTGTATACCCCATCCAGTCACACCAATTAGTGATATCATTTACCTAATCATCTGAACTACCAGTTCTGACCTTCCTTCCAGAGATGAATCGTGACCTCACATAGGACACTCTCCACTATACACAAAATACGGCATACGCCATGCGTTCCTATGATAAATAGGAGAACTTCATGCTCCCTTCCTAGCCACAAACAACTACGTGCCCAACTAGCCAAGAACTTCCCGTTGATCCCATTTAGAAGCAAAATCACTATATATCACATGGCCCTTACGCCAATAGAAAATATATCTCTAACCGTGGTAAAAACCATCAAGGATTCTCTGAATCACCTTTGTACAACACCAAACCGGCAGGACTGGATCCTTCTAACTCCACCATGCTACGCATGCCACCAAATCCCAAGAGAATTGCTAAGAAACACCTGTAACAACTCATTACCTTATAAATACCCAAAGAACTAACCATCTCCCTTATCATGCCGATCCGACCTACTACCAAGCTGTCCTATTTATCCCGGTTCCTTCTGACTTACCTTCGAATTGATACTTCTTCTTTCCATAATACCGCAATTCTCAATCACGACTCACAGCACGAAACTCGAGCATAAAAATATACCGTATAAGGCTCACAAGCCGCTGAATACTCCCTCAATCATCCCCAAATGCACCACATTCGAAATACTTCCCCTGAAGAGACTTCCTGCGAATTTAAATTCATTTCCTTCACTTTCCTGATATTGATGGATAGAATCCATGATAATGCAAATACATCACAAGCCTTGACACCTTCCCCGTAAATCTCAGTTCTAGCCCTTCTCTCACCTTGAAGATCCTCGATCGCTACATATAACCTTGAATCCGTCTGAACCATTCTCGAACGTCATTTACTCTACGCAATTTCAATTACACTAACCAAGTAAACAGAACAACCTGACCCCGCTTGCAATCCACATACTAGGAAAGTAATCCACACATTGAAGCAACAATCACACTCATTCATTGCACACTCTACACTTACCGGTACAACTCCATCATTCAATAATTTTCCACCATCCGTAAGGTACATTACAACTTGTATCGAAGAAATTTCCATCACTCGAGTCATTCTCAGACTCCACCTCTGTAGGTCATAACTGATTCACCAACATACCTCGAACCGAAACCAATACAACACATAATCGTGTAATCAACTATCATTAGCGGACTCCCCCACTTGGCTCAAAGCCAAAGATCAAGACAAATAATAACTCACGATGCCCGCACATTATCACTGCCACCATACTGTGGTGGGATTCAACTAAATCCTTCATACGCTCATATGACCCCAAACGATCTCACACTCAACCCATATGCAAATATCGCATTCACTATTGTAATGATCATGCCAACTCCCACAAGCGAGCTAAACTCAAATTACAACATACATCATCTACTGGTAGAAAAGAACTTCCTGCAGATAAACATAAGGGTCACACACCTCAAGACAATTCGCAGGAAATACCCTTGCCTGCTTAACCTCAAAAGATATCTCCCTATACACTTTCAAAAATCATAGCTATCACGCGATCATTATACCTTCCTACATTAGAATACATCCACTGCCTGCCCCCAAGACATCCCATTTAGCGGTCTAAGAACCTGAAGCTGATGACAATACTAACATTGGGGTTGTGGTCAAGGAATTCTTAAGCTTCTAGAAGCTCTACTCACACTCGTTCGACCACATGGATACCTTCACTGGACACCATGTGTCCCAAGACTGCTACTGAACTGAACCAAAAATTCACACTTGGAGAACTTCGCACAAAGCTTCTCCTCTTATATCCTTGTGATACCATCATCAAATGCCGAGTATGCTATCCCTGGCCACTAGAGTACGGCAGGATGCCATCAACAATTACAATAACAAAGGAGTTATAATACGGCTAAATACACCGCCAATCAAATACATAAATGCTACTGGAGCATTGAATAGCTCAAAAGACATCATCGGGATCTCAGAACATAACAGGAAAACCCACTTCACTCCACAACTAACTACATGAGAGGTCCTTCACTACTCATAACTCGAACCCATATTATAACTCAATACAGAAGGCAAATAATCAATGGTTCTTGCCACATCTCCCGCCAATTCATTTTGGTCACCATCAAACAACTTGAATACATCTAACTGTTAATCACACTCACCACGTAGTCATCTAGTCACAAAGTTCCATCAATAAGGCACTAACGGACTTATAAGTCCCCAAATACGAGTGCTCACACAAACGAAATCTCAGTACTCAAGCCACATACAAAATCCGGCCTCAAGTCCTTCCGACTGGCCCATTATTAACATGTTTAAAAAAATCACATCTCCTACATGGAAGTCACAAGTTGTTGACGCACAACTGATACCAAGCGCTCGCGTGCGCATTCGAATACATGAAAGGATTCAAAGAGTTACGGTTTTGGCTGAATAAATGGATTCGCACGATAAGAATTCAAGAATATGGAATTTTCCTAAGGGTTCTGTAGCCTCTCGAAGATAAGTACAGACGCTCCGTACCAATCCGCAAGACTCTACTAAACCTTCTCATGACTGGTGAGACCTATTCAACCTAGGGCTCTCATACCAACTTGTCACGAATCATTTCCGGGTTGTGATGGCACCTGTCGTGGGACCAGGCTAGCCAACCGTTACAACAATACTCAATTCATTTACTAGAGAAATTTACTCATTATTGGCTCAATTCATAGAAATACGGACATTTTAATCAGNAAGCTACTAACATCAACACAACTGAGAATAATAATACTGAAGTTTTAAGTTTCCGATTTCTAATACAGAAGGGAAGAATAGGGAAAAGAGGGACGGGACAGCGAACGCCAGCTGCTACCTCGTCGGCTCTGAGAGAATAGCTGCTATCACCGCTCCGCGTCAAATCTCGGTGCACCTGGATCTGCACACACAGTGTGCAGGTAAGTAACGAAAACAACCTACGGTCTGAGGAGGTAGTGACGAACTCAACCTCCGTAAATCACAGTTCAAATAATGAATATTTCAGGAATAACCGAGTATATCAGTGACAATATCCGTAAATAACAATTAAATGCCATGTATGTATCATGCAACTCTCACAGGTAGTCCTCTCGGTACACATAATTGGCCATTGGCCCAGGGAAATTCATCCCGTAACATGTACAACGTGGTGACTCAGTCACTAAGTACCGAGGGAGCAGGCCAACTCAGCTTTTCGGAGAAATCCATCTCCGGGATATCACACTCATCCATAATCTGTACCAGGGAAATCCATCCCTCCATATCTCATAAACAGTATCTGTGCCAGGGAAATCCATCCCTCTATATCTCATATCTCGGACAAATCCATGTCCAGGGAAATCCATCCCTCAATATCTCATATCTCGGACAAATCCATGTCCAGGGAAATCCATCCCTCAATAACTGTGCGCTCACTGGGGGTGTAAAGACTCCGGAGGGGCCGCCAAGGATATGGCCCAAGCGCTATATATATATCAAGCCCACGAAGGGTATATCATCTCAACATTTGGCTCTAGGCCCATACTCAGTCAGAATTACCAGTCTCCTCACAACACTCTCATTATGTAAACAGCCCAAACAATGGCAATGCATGATAAATAAATGATTTCTGAGACTGAAATACGAATACATGTATAATAACAGGACTGAGTATGCACAAGTAAAGTTCGCAATAGAAACAACAGTAACGGACCCTTTCCGGTCTCCACATATAGACATGAAGTCTTATCATTTATACTTGTTATGTTTCTTTTAGTTTCTACGCATTAATAGCCTTCACAGTACCGATATCATGGTGGAACAACAGTTAAACCGTGCCTGGGGATAAGCCGGGCCACAACAAATCAACCAACACTCATATGCCCGTCACTTGGCGAGTGTATCATAGTAACTATCATCAATTAGCATGTACATTGGGGTCTTGAACCCCTCAGTTCTAAGGTTGAAGCCATTACTTACCTCGAAATCGGCTCAACTCTACTCCGCTGGGCCCTTTCCTCGAGAATCGGCCTCCAAATGCTCCATATCTATCAATAATCAATTACATAGCGTCACAATGTGCTAAGGAACAATCCCCAAATCAAAATTTAGCAAAAATACCAAAAATCCCGAATTCGGTCAAAACCCGGCCCTCAGGCCCACGTCTCGAAAGTCAAAAAATTTCACAACATTAGGTTCCTTGTCTTTTCCCGAGTCTAACCATACCAAGACACGAAAATCGGACCTCAAATGGTCCTCCAATTCCCCCATTCTTCTTCTCTTAAACCCAAGCCCTAACCACCATTTTTCTACTGTTTTTACCAAAGATTTCAACCTAAAATCGTTCTTAATGCACAATATAACGAGTTTTGAGTCCAAGAAACTTACCTCCTTGAAGAAACAACGAAATCCCTCTTCAAACCCCTTCAAAACCTCCAACCCGTGTGCAAAAATGGTGAAAGAAGACTAATTTCGCGAAGGCTGCCTTTTATAGTTTTGCCCAGGCATTTCCGCAACAGCGGTGTTTCTCTCGCACATGCGACTCCGTAAATGCGACCTTTCAACCGCACCTGCGAAACCCACTTAAGTTACCCAGCTTCCGCACCCGCGATATTTTTTCCGCGCCTACGACATTGCAGGTGCGGACATCCATCCGCCCTTGCGACCCCCTTCGCACCTGCGGCCTTTTTGTCGCAACAGCGGTCCCGTAGGGGCGACATATTGACCGCACCAGCGGTCCTTCACTTAACACCCATATCCCGCGCCTGCGAGCCCATCTCCCGCACTTGCGACCTCGCAGGTGCGATCTTCCTTCCGTCCCAGCGACCAAACCTCGCACCTGCGCCATGTGTTCCGCGCCTGCGATATCCGCACCTGCGGCCCAAGCATCGCAGGTGCGATCGCACCAGCAACAGCAGCTTCAGCTGCATTTCAAGTTCCAACTTCTCCGTTTAACGCCCGAAATCAAATCCGAGCCCCTCGGGACCCCAACCAAGCATACCAACATATCCAACATGGTTATTCAAACTTTGTCGAGCCATTAAAACACCAAAAACAACATCAAAACCATAAATTCTCATCCAATTCAAGCCTATGATTTCCAAAAACTTCTGAAATACGCATTTGATCAAAAAATCCAACCAAACCATCTCCGAATGACCTGAAATTTTGCGGGCAAGTCCAAAATGACCTAACGAAGCTACAGCAACTCTCGGAATCCCATTCCGACCCTCCGATCAAAATCTCGCCTATCAACCGGAATTCGTCAAAATACTAACTTCGCCAATTCAAGCCTAATTCTACACCGGTCACCCTAAAAATATTCTAAACACACTCCTAAGTCGCAAATCACCTAACGAAGCTATCCGAACCATAAAATACGCATTCCGAGGTCGTTTACCAATAAGTCAACTCTTAGTTGACTTTTCCCATTTTTAGGTCATTCTTAGGGACTAAGTGACTAAATCATCACTGCAACCATTCCGATTCCAAGCCTACCAACTCACACACGTCAATAACAGTATATCCAATCCATAACAAATAAATAACAAGAATTTAAATGCAAGTTTTACGTAACGACAGACCGGGTGGTTACAGTGAACACGAAGAATAAAAACATTGCTGACAAAAATAAGCCGTCAAGATCGCGAGACCTGCTCCACGATTGCGAAGCGCACTAGACACCAACGAATATTCAACAGTCCAACCTAGCTTAAATTATCTGAAATCCGTCCAAAACACGCTCGAGCCTCTTGGGACCCTATCCCAACACACCAGCCAGTCCCAAAATATAACACGGACCTACTCGAGGTTTCAAATCACACAAAAATCTACAAATTGCACCTCAATTCAACCTTAATATTAACCAACTTTTAATTTAAAAACTTATGTCGAACCACGTTTACTCAATAGCCCATGTACGTACTTGTCACCACATGTACATGGCGCCCATATATCAACAATAGTACCAATCCTAAGGGGAGTTCCCCCACACAAGGTTAGGCAAGCCACTTACCTCGAACCAAGCTCAAATCAATCTGAAATAATACTCTTTTCACGAATATCCGACTTTGAATGGACCAAACCTAGACAAAACCAATTATATAACATAAATATAACTACAAGAAACTAATCTAGTGAAAAGAATCAAAGTTAAAGCAAGAAATTGGAAAATCGCTCAAAAAGTCTCCCCGTGCCCACGTCTCGGAATTGAGTAAAAATCATAAATTATGAACACCCATTCACTAACGAGTTCACTCGTACCAAAATTATCCAAATTCGATGTCAAAATCCCAATCAAAACTCAAAATCTTAGTTGAATAACTTCTTTCCATTATTTTCCAATTTTCACTCCAAATCCGAAACTAAATGATAAAATTAAGGGTAGATTAGTGGAATATAACCAAAATCAAGTATAAAATCATTACCTAGTTGATATATATGAAAATACTTCAAAGTCTCATCCAATTCCGAGCTCCCAAACTTTGATTTTGAAATGTTTAATATTGCCCACTGACTTCTTAATCGCGATCGCAGAAATAGCCTCGCGATCGCGAAGAACAACTTCGCTTCCTAAAACTTTAACCCTACGCGAATGCGTACCAACACACGCTAACGTGATGCACTAGCTTCTCAAACCTACGCGATCGCGATTGTCCTCACGCGACCGCGAAGAGTAACACCTAAACTCTGTTGCTGCCTCACTTCTTCGTTGCGAACGCAGCCTAGCCCACGCATTCGCGATGCACAACTTAATAATCCTACGCGATCGCTTCTTCAATTGTGCGAACGCAAAGAGAAACCTTAGCTGACCTCTCAGATGACATACAAAATCTAACTTCCGAAATTCCATTCTGAACCCGATATCGAAATCTCCACTACCGGCCAAAATCGCCAAAATTCCAACTTTCGCCAATTTAAGCCTAATTTTACGACAGACCTTCAAATCATATTTCGGACACGCTCCTAAGTCCAAAATAACCTAATGGATATAACGAAACTATACAAATTCAAATACGAGGTCTTTTACACACAAGTCGACATCCGGTCGACTTTTCCAACTTAAGCTTTCAATTAGGAGACTAAGTGTCTCAATTCACTCCAAAAACCAAAATGAAACCTCCTGGCAAGACACAATAGCAGAAATAGGAATGGGGGAAGCAGGTAATAGTGGATTGGGGCTATAACTCTCAAAACAACCGACCGGATCGTTATAGTTAGCATACCCCCTTTTATCATAGTTTGATATATTCGCATAAGTGATCATATGAGAACTTATAACTTTGCCCGGGTTGCACGACATTTTGATCATACAAGAACCAGTAAAGCAATATTCAAAGGATTTTATTATATTCCCTTATTGGTTTTTACCCCCTTTGGACAAATAACCTCTAGAACTTCTTTGATAAAAGTGTCTTCTTTTTCTTTCATTTTGACTCTAATATCTTCATCATCAACATCATTCAAGGAATATATATCATTCAGTACTTAAGAGTCAAAATGAATAGTCTTACCTTTCACGTTTGATGTCCTATCTAGCTTGTTGAGGTTGGTATAAAATTCAAAACCAATTCTCTAACATAATCTCCTGGACTTTTTACAAAGGAAACCCAACCTAGAGATCTTGCCTCCAGAATTTCACATACCTTTTATTCATCAGTTCGCAAATTCCTTCTCGCATTCTTCAACCACAGTCTAATATTTTCCAAAAATTATCCAAAGTGCCGGATCAAGATGTTATTTTTTGGAGACCCTTGCTTGAACTACGTTCTTAGATGAATCTCTTTAAGAGAGTAATTTATTTTCCTTGAGTGTTTGAGGAGTAGTAAAAGATGGTAAAAGGGAGTTATGTAACAAAGAGTAACAGAATAGCAAAAGGAAGAACAAAAATATAATTTCTATATTATGACCAAGGTAGCTAGAGAGATTTGGGGGGGCGGGGGGAAGAAATGTATCATTAGATGATGATCACGACTGAGATTGTTGGTGTATAAGGATGGTGGTCTGGCTTTATGGTGGTGGTAGGTAAAGTGAAGAGGATGAGGTGAAATGGTGTGGGTCTGTATTTTGTTATACTTGTAGACCTTATTTAATGTTATATTTAATTTATTTTATTTTAAAAAAATATCAAAATAGGGCATAACATGTTATGTTTTCTTTTCTTACGTGTACTCTTGACAGGCCATGACATGGTATGGTTAAAATTATCTTCTTTTTTTTCTTTTAAACATATATTAAGGCTATAATATATATGTATAGTAGTAAACTTATGTATATACCTATAAGGTGCATTTGTACCTATATCGACTTTTGGGTCACGTTTTAACTTATATCCGCTTTGTAAAAAAAAATTCAAGCGTACCCACTTTTCGCATAAACTTCAGGCATACGGGCCTGAAGTAGCAAAGGCAATCACACAAACTTCAGCATTATAGGAGACGGGCCTGAAGTTGTTTGTAATTCCTGAACTTAAGCATTCTACTAGCTGAAGTTTTGTTCTCTATTTGATGTACTTAAGCATGTTTTAGCTGAAAATTTTGTCCTGGATTCAATAGTTTTGTCGTAAAGCTTTTTCAAAAGCTTCAGCAGAAGATGCTGAAGTTATTTAGTTCATTTAAAACGTCAGCACTAAATAAGCTGAAGTTTTGTCCTGGATTCATTAGTTTTGTCATAAAGCTTTTCAAAAGCTTCAGCAGAAGATGCTGAAGTTATTTAGTTATTTTGTAAAAACTTCAGCGTTAAATAAGCTGAAGTTTAGTTTTGTCATAAAGCTTTTTCAAAAACTTCAGCAGAAGATGTTGAAGTTATTTAGTTCATTTGTAAAAGCTTCAGCACTAAATAAGCTGAAGTTTTGCACAGTAGCCGGAAGAAGAAGCGCTTGAAGTTGTAAAACTTAGGGTATAAGTTAAATAATTTTAAAAATATGGGAACAGATTAAATGGGGGCGACCAAATAGGGCACCCCGTGCAATATTTACTACCTATAAGCTATATTAGTCCAATAGTAGTACAGTTTTCTTTCAACAAACTTAAGTAAATGAACGTACTACTAATATTCAATGGTAATATATATATATAATAGTTACTAATAATAACAGAGAGAAAAATAGTTCTTAGTTTAGTGGCGTTGGCTCGTTGACTCTTTTTTCAAGCAAAAAGGACTGTTGAAGTCTGTTTGTCAAACATTCTGGTGGTATAAGGTTTCAAAAGGTAACCATTTACCTTGAAATTTTCTCCTACATCTATATGTTGTATTTCAATTTCACCATAAGGAGTAACATTTATAATATTGTAGGGACCTGTCCATCAGGACTTTAATTTTCCTGAAAATAGCCCATGTTGACTATTATAAAAAAGTACAAGATCTCCACTTTTGAAGTTTTTTTGTGTGATCAAATTGTCATACACTTCTTTATTTTTTCCTTTATAATTTTAGCATTTTCATAAGCTTCTTACCTCAATTCTTCTAACTCGTTAAACTACAAAAATCTATTTTTTCAGATTAATTCAAGATTCAGTACTTTTAATGCCCAAAAGGTTTTATGTTCTAATTAAACGGGTAAGTGACCAGCTTTTTCAAAGACTAATTTATATGCAGATATTTCAATTAGCATTTGAATGTCGTTTGGTATGCCCATAATGTATCATCTAATTTTAAAGGCCGGTCTTTTCTTGAGATTCTGACTGTTTTTTCAAGAATTCTTTTAACTCGTAGTTGGAAACCTCCTTTCCCTTGAGTTTGAGCATAATATGATGTTCCTATTTTTTGAGTCACGCCATATTTTGACAGTAAAGCAGAAAATTATCTTTTTTATGAAATGAGTCCCTTGGTCATTAATGATAACTCGTGATGTTCTAAATCTGGTAAAATATTTGTTCTTAAAAGTTGTACAATGTATGTGCATCATTCTTCCTTGTGGGGATGGATTCAACCCATCTTGACACATAATCCACGACCACAAGGATATATTCGAAAGAGTGAGTGAAAAAAAGAAATCAGAAAATATATTCCCCAAACATCAAATATTTCATATACCTATATTGATTTTAATGGCATCTCACCTCTCTTAGTAATATTACATATTCTCTAGCACCTGTCATATTGTGCAACGTATGCACGAGTATTCTTATGAAGTGTTGGCCAGTAAAATTCAACCTCCAACACTTTAGAGGCAGTCTGATTTGCTGTATAATGTCCTCCAATTGCTTCATCATGGCAGTGATATAGAATTTTATTTATCTCTTCTTCGGATACGCACAATCTAATAATATTATCTACACAAATTTTAAATAAGTAAGGTTCGTTCCACAAATAATACTTAGCAAAAGATATAAGTTTTTTTCTTTTCTGGTAAGAGATATCTTTGGCATACACTTTCTAACCAAATAATGTGCAATATCGCAAACGGATGTGGTTGAGTAACAACTGAGTCGACAGAAAAAATATGCTCATCATAAAATTCTTCAGGTATATCACAAGACTCAAAAGGAGGATTTTCTAATTTTGTAACGATCTGGGCGGTTATTTTATGTATTTGAGCTCCGTTTTCCCATTTGATGCTCCTCGAATATGTATTTGTTTTTATATGACTTGCGGGGACAGTTGGTTTGGCTTTGGAAAGGTTTTGGAGTGAATTGGAACACTTAGTTCTCTGGTTGGAGACTAAGTTATAAGAATTAACTGAGAGTTGACTTTGGTGTAAACGAACTCAGATTGGTGATTTGATGGTTCCAATAGGCATATGTTAGAAATTTGATTTGGATTTTCCTAGGTTGATTTGGCTCTAGTTGGCGAAAGTTGAAAATTTGAAGGTTTAGAAAGTTTATAGGTTTGCTAGAGTTTATTTTGAGGTTGTCGGGGTAGAATTGTTGTTTCAGAAGTTGGAAAGGTTCGTTGTGTCATTTGAAACTTGCGTGTAAAATTTGGGGTGATTCCGATTTGGTTAGACGTGGCTCAGCATGAGTTTTGAAAGTTGATTCATTCATTAAGCTTGAGCTGAGGTGTGATTCATAGTTTCGATGTTATTATGTGTGATTTGAGACCGCGAGCAGATTCGTGTTGGGTTTTGGGACCATTTGGTGTGATTTGACGGGGTATAAAGGGGATCGAGAGTGTTTTAGATGGATTTCAGGTCATTTGAGCTTAGTTGGACAGCTGAAGTTTTGTTGGGTCTAGTGTGCTTCGAGAAATGGGGAAATTGTTTCGCAATCACAAAGGCTAATTTTAGGGAAGTGGCATTTTGGTCTTTGTGGTCACGATTGGTGCGTCACGTTCGCAAAGCATTGTGAGCAGTGTAGTTCGCGTTCGCAACCTGGGCTTCACGTTCGTTAGAGGAAAGCAGTTGGGAGTTGGCCAGGCGTTTGGCCTTTGCGTTCGCGTGAAGGAAACAGTATTTGTGTAGGACTGGAGTGGGCAGTTCATCATGTTCGCGGGCTGTGTATCGCGTTCGCGATGGGTATTTCTAGGACTGGAACTGTTTGTGCTTCGCGAACATGAGTATTGGAACGCGTTCGCGAAGGGTATTACTAGGCATATGCTTAGAGACTTGTATATTGGAGCTTAGACGCATTATTTCATATTTTAAGCCCTAGACTTGGAGAGGACGATTTTTGAAGAGGATTTTCACACCAAGCAAAAGGATAAGTGATCTCTACTTGCTCTTAAAATTATAATTTGTTTACCCATGAATTATTACACATAGATTATGGAGTTTTTATAGGTAAAATTTGGGGATTTTGACTATAGTTTTGGAGGGTGTGAAATAGAGATTTGAACCCCGATACAGAGTTGAATTTGGATGAAAATTATATATTTGGACTCATGTTTGAATGAGTAATCAAGATTTATGATTTTTGTCGCGTTTCGAGAGGCGGGTACTAGTTGGACTTTTTAATTGACATTTTACTATTCGATAAAGATTTAAGTTTTGTTACTAGGAATCGATTTCTAAAGTCGTATTTGATGTTATAGGGTTGGTTTTTACTACATTCTAGTCGTTTGGGGGTTGTTTCACGTGGAAAGAGATTTTGGAGTATTAATTCAGGCCTTTGAGATACATAACATGTATGCACGTGCTGGGTGACGGGTGTATATGCGTACACTGGGGTTATTCATGATTCGGGAAGACTTTAGGCTATTATGTGCCCTATTTTGCTATCAAGACCCGTTATTTTCGTATTTTCTCTACTTGTATGATTACTTGAGCTATTATTAATGCTAGGAATCATGTCTAGGCTATGTGCTTATCTGTTTATGACATGATAAGGCTATTCTTGCTATATTGAGCTATTTGGCTTAATTGGGGTCATACTCTCAGTCATAATGCTTTATCTGCATATATATTACTCTTTATGAATTCTTTATATGCTATCTGAACATTTGGGACTTGATCAGTCGATGACTGAGTTTGGGCCATAGAGCCGATTTGGTATTGATTATGAGGTACGCGTACATCAGGCCTCCCATTGGGCTAAGTGGTATTGATTATATGATGATGCGTGCGCCAAGCCCATGTCGGCATATGTGATATTGATCATTAACTTAGATCTGATTAGCTCTTAGGAAAGGACCCGCCCCTCCGGAGTCGGGTAATAATTGTGGTACAGACACAAGGTCATAACTTTTTCATTGATGTATGTGTTGATACCCAAAATTTTCTCAAAATTATTTTATACCTTCAAAATCACTTTTCATAATAATTAATATTTTCCATAATCTTTCATATTTTTATCAATTTATTTTCCTATTTATTTAGTATTTTATATTCAATAATAATTCATAAATTGTATTGTAAATAATTTCAGGATGTTTCGTAGATCAATATGTCGTTTTTAATCCTATTAGGACCTGATTATTTCACAAATCAGTCAATTTGGTATAATTTAGCTATAATTATAATAATTTTGCAATTATAGCCAATTATACATTTTTATGCTATTTTAATTCTATAATCAGTCATTTTCATATCTTAATATTAGCTAATTACCTTAATTTTCATTTACTTAGCATTAATTTCATTCTATACAATTATTAACTATTTTATTATTTATTTATTTTTATTTTTATGGGTATTTAACTAATGGAAACTTTTTAATTTCAATTATTACCTCAGTTAAACCCAACCCACCTGATTTAATTAGCCCAATTAATCCCAGCCCAAACCCAATTCCTACCCGACCCAGCCTATGACTTAATCTGAACCGTTGATCAATTTTGATCAACGGCTCAGATCATACCTACCATAATTAAACCTAGACTAACCCCCCCCCCAACCCCTCATTTCTCACTCGTCTCTCATCTCTCTACTTTCTCTCTCTATCTCTCTAGTCTCTTCTAGAGACTTCCTGCCTCTCCGGCTCCGAGGAACCTCTTCGTCTTCTCCGGTCGTCTCTTCGCCGGAGACCATGAAGCCCTCACCATCCTCCTACCTCATATGGTTCCCTTACACTGGTGTTTGCCATCTCTAAGGTCTTACAGAGACCTGGGTTAACTCTCCTACCCCCTGGGCCTGTGCTCACCATCCTTCGGCCACCTTCGGCTGTTCGAGCAAGATTTGTGACCTTTGGGGCTTAAACCAGTGACATTTGAGGTTTTTCTTATCTTTATGGGTTTTCTTTGAAACCTTAATGCTTAAAACCATCCGATTCTTTTAGATATGCAATAGACCTATGCATATTACGAGTTATTATGATGTTTTCTTTAAAGATTTCCCGTTTCCCCTAAGCGGTTCTTCATTTTTTTAAGCTAGGGTTCCTAAACCCTTTTTCAAAATAGTTTTCCCTACTGATTTTTAACATTATCTCATGATTTTTATCATATTTACCATTATTGAAACCTTTTCCTTTTGGTTTGATCAGTATGTGTGCCTGATTTTCACGAGTAGCTTAAGTTTCTGGTGATTTTACTCTGTTTTCCCCTATTAGGGTTTATGACTCTTCATCTCTTTTGCGTGTATCATGTCTACTCTGCTGATTCATACTAGCATCTGTGTGAAACCCTAATTTTTAGATCTAAACCTTGAAACTACTGATTTGCCAGTGTGTTTGCATATGTGTTTATGTTTCATTGATCTTTACCCTATATTGTTCGTCTTTGATTCTTCTTGACCCCTTGTCTATCTCACTGTTCACTCCATAACTCACATGACCCCTAATTTCATATACTAGGGTTTCTGATATTCTTGCTTAACATCCGTGTTATTTCATGTTAATTATCTTCAATTAGCTTTATGCTTGCTCGAGTCCTTGATTCTGTGCTATTTATTACTCAATTATTTCCTGACTTATTGCTTTGCTGATAATGTGGTTATTCTGTTTATACACAGGAATCTCTATTCACTAGTTGTTGTTTGAATCCCTGATTCACTATGATTCGAAAGTCTTGCTGATCTCCTATGAGATATTCTTACTGATTTCCAATCTCTAATCTATTTTCTTACCTTGATTCGTTATTGTTGATTGATATTTCTTCCTTAATTAATATTTTTCTGAACCTAGTCTCAATTGTCTGCTTGATTTGGTTTAAAATTGTCTTCTTATATGTCATGTGCATAGTAACTTTCCTTAATTATGTTTACCTACTAGCCGTTTGAGTTCAATCTTCAATTAAGGGATACCTAATTGCCTGTTATGAACACTATTTTACATTCTTTCCTTATTTGTCACTCACCGTTTGAATGATTCCCTTAATTCTAGGGATACTTACAGTTAATTGATTCTCTGAGTCTCATAATGTCACGACCTAAGTTCCTATTCAGGTCGTGATGGCGCCCAACACCGGATTCAGGCAAGCCAACACTAGTTTGCTAACGAAATTACTTAAATTAATGGGATGTTCAAACACTTGACCAGTTTTAATTTAAGAAGTCCTTTAATGAAAGTGAGGAAGTGAGGCGAGTGATTTAAAGTAACTCAAAAATCGTTTGCCAGCATAAAACAGAGTAGCATAATACTAGGGGATCAACTACGTGTGCCAAGACCTAGTGTCATAAGTCCATAGGCGACTAGTGGAATATACAACATAAACTAAATAGATGTACAACTGTCTGGAAGGGTAGGCAGAATATCCAACAATAATGGAAACTCCACGGTGCTGTTGCGGAACGCCAGGAAGAGCAGCTCACGTGTAGTCTAATCCAGATAGTACTCTCAGTGACGGACATCGGAATAGTGACCAGGCGCAACAGCCTCAGAACCTGTACAATTAAGTACAGAAGTGTAGTATGAGTACATATAAACAAATATGTACCCAGTGAGTATCCCGTCTAAACTCGAAGAAGTAGTGACGATAGGTAGACGTGATACTTACTAGGGTCGATAACCAATAATATGAATAAATAAGGCTAGACAGGAAAAGTAGTCATGAAATCACAAGGCATGAGGTATCAATTATATAAAACTGCAATTTTATTCTCGTGAGTCAAATAGTAATTACCACAAAAGTCTCAAATCCCCCTTACACGTGGGGTAAATTATTTAATAATAACAAGACTCTCAGTCAAATACATAGCACATAGCATGCCGAAGCGTACGGCCGAAGCGACGCGAAAATAAATGTGCACTGCCGAGGGTCAAGCGGCACGAACCATAGATGCATCCATTACCCCATTCGCGAATCGATCATGCGACGGGGTTGACATAAATATAGGGCTACCCCCTCGCGAATCATACATACGACACGGGTGCTCGTAGACATACACAGAATTTGTCAGGAAATTCAAGAATTTATCATGGATTATTCTTAAATTCAGAGATTTAGGCACTTAAACTTACACAAAGCTTCATAATATTCTCATGTAAATTTCAAGGATAATAAGCAACCAGGAACACATGTAAAAATACAGGTAAGGCACATAAAGGCATGCTTGTGAAATCCTAAATTCTACCCGATACAACAGAGTAGTAGCTACGCACGGACTCTCGTCACTTTGCGCATACGTAGCCCCCCGCAAATAAGTACAATTCAATTATTTACATTTACCTATGGGGAAAATTCCCTCTTACAAGGTTGGAAAGGAGACTCACCTCGCGTAGAATCTACTTCCCGATCAAGAACGCGCCCGAAACTCCAAACTTTCCACCCGAGGACTCGAAACTAGTCAAATGATATATAAATGTGTCAATGCATGCTCAAAGTATGGAAATTCTCCTACTTATTTAGTAAATTCACTATTCTTGAAGAAATCCCAAAATACACCCCCGGGCCCACACGCTTGGATTCCGGAAATTTTCGAAGGTAACACTCACCAGTAGCCTAAGGATAATTAATATATAATTTTGTATGATTTCATGGTAGAAAAGTGGTGAAATTTCCTAAAGTTCATCAACCCTAGGTTTTTACTCTAACCCCTTTGATTTCCACTAATTAGATGTTAATCTACCTAAGTTTTGGTGTAATAATCTAACAATTAGGTGAAAATTACTTACCTCTTAGTGGCTAGGCCGAATACCCTCTTGAAAGCTCTCAAAATCTCCAATGGAGGAGAAGAAATGGTGAAAAATGGCCAAATCCCGTATTAAATGAGATCACTGCCTTCAGTGATCTCGCACCTGCGGTCTCGCACCAGCGACCAAATGGTCGCACCTGCGGAAATGGCCAAGGAGGCATGTGGCCGCACCTGCAGAAGAAATCCCGCACCGGCGGGTCCGCACCTGCGTAAGAAATCCCGCACATGCGGTTTTGGGCCAACTCCCCTAGGGTCGCACCTGCGATGGCTTGACAGTAGGGGCGGTATCGCACCTGCGATCTGGGCAACCGCACCTGCGGTCACACCAGATCTGGTGCACCAGCAGCTGAAGCTGCTAGTTATTAGCCTCGTGGGGGTGTCCAGGAGGAACTTGGGCCTACGCGAGCCCCCGCGCAATTATACCAACAAGTCCTAAATCATATTGCGGACTCGCTCGAGCCTTCGGAACACCCAAAACAACGCTAGAACTCAAAGTCACCCCTCAAAACCCCTAGAATCAAACTTAAAAATTTCTAAGTTCTTGATTTCTATAACAACGCGCTGGACCGACCTATACTACTCGGAATGACACCAAATTTTGCAGGCAAGTCATGAATGACATAACGGAACTATTCCCGGTCTCGGAATTCCGTTCGGACCTCGATAACAAAAAATCACGTTCCAACCCAAATTTCAAACTTAAGGAAACTCTAATTCGCTATTTGGTGTCGAAACGCTCTCGGGTCATCCAAAACTCATTCCGGACATACGTACAAGTCCGAAATCATCATACGAAGCTACTAGAATCGTCGAAACTTGATTTCAAGGTCGTTTACTCAAAACGTTGACCGAAGCCAAACTTGGCCTCAAAAGCCAACCTTAAGGAACCAAGTGTTCCTATACTATTCTAAACACTTCCAAACCCCGAACCACCCGTCCCCGCAAGTCAAAAATCACGATAAGCCGCTACAGAAAGTCTTATTTAGGGGAACGGGGTCCGAATACGCAAAATGTCCGGTCGGGTCGTTACACATAATTACTGGGCAGTCTAATTTTTTACCTTATTCTTTTTCACCTAGTTCCAACTATATATATACTCTATCCATCCATTGACAAGACACGGAACACATACCTTGTTCTACTCTCTCTTGCTCACACACATACATTCTATTGCTCCTCTTGATTGTTTGATGTTGCTAGTCGGCCGAAAGCCAAGACTAGCTGTGTTGTTTGCTTACTCCTTACTCTGTATTTGCTACCCTTGACTGGTATGTTTCCAATTTATATTTAAAAGTCTCCAAAACAATATGTTTCTATGGTCACTACGATTCATCCTGTTTCTAATCTTCTTTTATTTATGGCTTTGTTGTCCTACTTGCAACTAATTTGGTATACTCTTTGTTGTTTAGTTCTTGGTACCCCTCCCTTTAGCCTCAACATGTGTACTCATTCTTGTTCCAATGTCATCATGTTCATGTCTTCTATGATCCCTAGTGTACTACAATTGCATTATATATTACTTAATACATGTTATACTCTAAACTGTTTTTCTTAAGCCTATGTGTAATTATGTCCTACCCTCTCCCAGTACTCCCTCTAATCTGATTCTATGTGAATGCTGGCATGAATTCTTGTGACCAAGTGTGTTTGTGACTGTTCAGACTCAATACTAGTTTGTGACACTCTAATGCTAATATGTATCCTAACATGTTTCTATTTGTCCCCAGTTCTCATTACGGTTGTGTGAGGTTTGATCTTTGGGTATTACAAAAGCCTGTTTTGGTTATACGTTTGGCCTGTTGCTTATGTGATTCCACTACTGCTTTCCAAAAGCTTCTTTACCAAACAACTCTCTTGTTTATGAAATGTTTTTTAAGTAAGTCTTCAACACTGTTTTGTCAAAACCTTTTTAAACTTATCTCCTGCACTTCACTCTATTCCTAGACCCTTAAGTTCTGCCACCTCAGTGTGAGCACTGCTTTGGGACCCTTGAGATCCCTCTGAACTCTGACATACTGAGGCTGGTACTTCCACACTGCACATGTTCTACTCTTGGTTACCAAGTCTGGGTGTGAGCATTGCCCGGGAGCCCTTGAGGTCCTTAGGGAACTTTGACGCACCCGGATTATGAAAAGGCTATGAAGACCATATGACAATGAGGTTTAGAGGATTTGGGCCTAATTGAAGGTTTCCTATAGAATAACTTCTTATTTTTCTATTTTTATTATGTAATTCATAATTTTTGGCTTGTAATAATTTGTAAACGACTCTTGGGGATGGATAGTGAAAAGGGAAAGGGATAACTTGCATGCTACAAGGGTAAAAATCATGCTTCGGTTTTTATTTCCTGTATGTGCAATAGATATCATGTTTAGGCCCATATATTCAAATTCATGCATTAGCAATCATATTTCTTAGGTTTCATACCTGCTGTTCAGCATGCTCACTTTTGCTTAGAAAATTCCTGCCGATAAATGATGTTCCCCACTATCACTGCCATGTATGCCTAGAAATCATGTTTTAGGTTAAACAACATTAAGGAACATGTTATTTTGTATCTCCTGAAACTGTGATTAAACATTGCAATATTGACGCCTAGAAATCCCGTTTTTAGGCTAAACAACATTAATGAACTAGTTGTTTGGCGTTTCTGAAACTGTATTTAAAATGTTGACACTTAGAGATCCTGTTTTGAGATAAAATAATGCTAATAAACACGTCATGTTCAGTGTCTTCTGAAGTTATGATTAATGTTGTGGCTACTGCACATTTAGAAGACATGTTTAAGGGTCCTACATATGCATCATTCCGCATTTAGAAACCATGCTTAGGGATTCGGTATATGCACCTCTACCTGTGCATTAGATATCATGTTGTGAGGTCCTAATCGCCCAAGTACACTTAGTCTAATTATTGATGCCTATAAGAAGTATGAACGGTCTCACTTAATTCTCGTAACCAACCAGTAATAATTTCTATGTTGTGAATAACCTAGAATATCATGTTTAGGGAAAAACATTTACAATTGTTCTTTTAAATAATCTTGGCAACCAACACTGTCCCACGCCTAGGCAAGCCTTAGGTGATAAAAATCTGGAAACCTGCTTCTTTTGTGTGTGTTGCTTGATGTTAACATGTTTTTTTAATCAATAGGCAAACTAATCAGGAATCCCAAGCAATAACTGCCTATTTATTCTCTGAATTCACCTAGGCATCATGTCTCAGGATATCAATTAATAATACTTCCCTTATATGTGTTTGAGTCGTGCTAATTATGTGCATAATCTGTGGAGGTAAACTTGAGCCTCTTATATGCCTTATGTGTTCCCATTTACTGCAGTCCAATATGTTTTTTACTTGTCGCTTTAGAATTTTACCTTTAAACCTGAGGGTCTGCCTAGTACTTCCCATTAGGATAGTAGTCCTAACCTCCTCCGGGACTGATAGGATGGGACGGGTAATAGCACGTAATAGAGTTCATGACCGACACACGCTTTAATTACCTTCACGGGGTGGGAAAGGGTAGAATATGGATATGATGACTGATGCGCTAATACCACATGCAGCCCCTCTCTGAGGGGTGTCATACCGAGTATTGTATTGTTGTGATACATATTATTTCAAACCTAGGACATCCCTTCCTTTAAATGTTAGATTACAACTCTTTTCAAACTTAGTCGTTCTATAATTATTTTCCAGACACTTGCTTGCTTAATATTTAAATCCTCTCTTACTTGAGCCCCTTGCTTGTTATTTGTTAAATTGTACAAATTCACGAAACCATTTGGCTGGGAACCACACTTGTGGATCCCGAGGGGTGCCTAACACCTTCCCCTTGGGATAATTTCAAGCCCTTACCCTATCTCTGGTTAGCAACGTAGTTTGTAAATGAACCCCTTAGGTGCCCTAACGCACCGTTAAAATCGTTAGGTGGCAACTCTCCAAATATGCAAAATCGCTTTCCCTAAAAAGGAAAGAGTTGCCTCGACCCAAATGTCCTGGACCCGATCCCCGCGAAGGGAAAAAGGGGGGGCGCGACAGCATGGCGACTCTGCTGGGGAGAATAGGCTTTTACCATTGCAAATTGTTCGTGAATTTGTGCCTTTATTTGTTTAAATACTTTCACCGTTTTCTCTTCCCTGCTATGTGCAATTAGTTATTTATTTCTTTCAAATATTTATTTCACAAAACGAAACTGACATGTCTCTTTGTTTTCCTTTGTAACTGCTTTAAATCATAACTGTTGCTTTTACCGCTTTCCTTAACGTGCAAATACATGACAATCTGTTTTAATGCTTATTATTGCATAATCATGCTCAACATTCATACTCTACTCGTGCCAAACAAATACTATAGCAACGCTTGATGATTGGTTGCGCTCTTCCTGTATTATTATCCCCTAAATTCGGAAAGGCTTATTTGCGGTAAAACTAGTCGATCAGCGGTGCAGTCGACAGTTTCGTGTCTTCCCCCTTGAGTTGTCCGCTCAAGGGTACCAGTCTAAAACCCCATAGAAACTTTACTCTGTTGTATTAATGCATGCATCATAGTCAAACCTAGTCAAGCTAAAGTGTCGTCTGCACGATAGCTTTTAAGACAGCCTTATCCAAAAGTCCACCGGGTTTCCCTAAACCCAAACGGACGTCATCACTTTCTGTGCATTTATTTGGAGAACTAAATGCTTCCTACTAATTATTGATGTTAAATAGTCGAGTCTGGTGGGGGTAAGGGCCTAACCTTATTTGCTTTATAGAAAAATGAGGCACGAGGTCCCCAGATTCGGCATGGTTTCCAATATCCACCCAAGACTGCTGAGTTGGTGGGAGGACCTACATTCTAGCGATAAAGCTATCGTCAGAAAACACCTGGGCAACCTACTATCTCTCATAGAAATCCAGCCTAACAAAATGATAATAGAGGTTGCTACTTTGTTTTGGGATTGCGAGAGGTCCGTGTTCTTCTTTGGGAACATTGAAATGACACCTTTGATAGAAGAGATAGGAGGGCTGGCCAACTTAGTTTGGGAAACTCCAGGGTTGTTGATGCTTGAGAACCGCACAGGCAAAGGCTTCCTTAAGATGATGGGTCTGAAGAAGAATGCAGAACTGGTATGTCTGAAGGATTCATACATTTCTTTCGACTATTTGTATGAAAGGTACGACCACAGCAAACCATATCGTACTTACCATGACGAGTTTGCTATCACCTCCCTAGGACACATCTATCGTCGAGTGTTTGTTTTCATGGTTTGATTTTTGGGTTTAATCATGTTCCCAATGAAGAAGGAGAGAATTCATACTAGACTGGCAATGGTGACTAAGACCATAGTGGAAGGGGTAGATGGGCAAAACTTCAGCATTGTGCCCATGATCATTGCAGACATATATCGTGCCTTAGAAATGTGTCAAGAAGGAGCAAGGCATTTCGAGGGTTGCAATTTATTACTTCAACTCTGGCTTATGGAACACCTCCAAAGAGGTGAATACCGACAAGACATTCATCGAAGGATTTGGGATGACCACACCGCTTTCCACCACCCGAAGCAAATGAATTATATTCCCGACATGTTCGCTCAACCTGAGAATGCCGAGGGATGGGTTGAGCTCTTTGGTAACCTGACTGAAGAACAGGTTCAATGGATGTTTGAATGGTTTCCGACATACGAGTTCATCATTCGATCCCGAGATGCTTCTTTCCTGATACTGATTGGTCTAAGGGGGACATACCCTTATGTCCCTCTCCGAGTTATGAGGCAAGCGGGTAGGAAGCAAGTCATACCTAGGGTCGAGAAAATGAGCCATCTTCGAGCAGACTTTCAGAATGATGACAGCCCTCACAAGTGTCGAGCTCAACACCTATGGCACTGCAAGATTATGCTTGAGAAAGACACCATCGAGCTAGGCAGATATCACACCGGTTGTACTCATTTCTATCTTGGTTGGTTAGAAGAGGACCTGGGTGGTCAAAGCGATTCGGGGTTCGTTCGAGGTCACAGGGTTATCGATGAAAGGGCTGAAGCACGAGTTAAGTTCAACCAGTTGCGCAAAAGGATTCGCGAATGTGAGGATGATAACCTCAAGATACATGATTCCAACAAGAAGCTGATCGAGGAATGGAAGGACATAGCTGTCAGCACCAACAAGAGGTTGGGATACTTTGAACAAGGCATAATCGAACTGGGGGAGAAATTTAGCAAAAGGATCAAAAATTGTCAAAGGGCTGAAGGAGCTGAAGGAGGATATCTAGCCAGAACCTACCTGCTGCTGGGACTTCGCGAGCTGGGAAAGCTGCTCGAGGGAAGCAGGAATGCCGAATCTGGGGAAGGTCCTTCTGGGACCAAGTAGATAGGAATGTCTTTGTTTTCTCTATTGATGTAATAAAGCCAATGACCATTAGTGCCTTTCATTTTTCGTTCATTTAGTGTCGTTTTGGGATTTGTCTATTTTTTTATCAATAAAATGAGGCATTTAGCATTCTAAGTTCTCCAAATCAATTTGTCGTTAGGCCTACCTCGGGCACAAAGAGGTCCCTAACTTAGGACACGCTTTACATTCCCGCATTACGTGTTTAAATACTGCAATATTTTTCATGATCCACACTGACTTGATACCTTTTTGTTTTTGTTTCTTTTTCTTTATTATTCCCATACCCAAAGGTTAGTTCGTGCATTCTGGCATCATCAGCCTATCGCACAAGATCCAAGGGCCCTCCACCTACTCCTCATCCTAGTCCTTCTAAAGGCAAAAACAAAAGGCAAGAGTAAGATGGCATAATCCAGCAGTATCAGGAAGGAAAATATGGTTGAACAAATAGAGGCCGCTGACGGCCGGGGTATTCAGGTCCTAAATGAAAACATGTCACCACTTGAACAGAAATTGCTGAAGTTCCAAGAAGAACTCGACCAGGTCCGGAATCTGGCCAACCTGTCATTTTCTCTCAACGTCCCAGACGTCAACTTTCCAAATGCTCAAAACCCTACACCTCCACAGAATATCCCAAGGCAACAAAACCATCCTGCACCTCATCATCACGTCACTCTTCCAAAGAACCAAACTCTCCCAACACAATGCAATACTTTCTACACTTCAAACAACACTCCATTACTTGTCCCAGAACCTCAAAACCCCACAAAGGACCATTTCCACATTCCCATCTATGTGGAAACCATGACCCATTCCACTACACCTATCCCACACCCATCCGAGCTGATGAAAAGGACCTACTTATCAAGAACCTGGCTGAGGAACAAAGGAAGCTGACCAGTCGAGTTCAGGGTGTTGAAGGAACCAAGGGAATCGAAGGGTTGAATTATGAAGACCTCTGTATACAACCTGATGTCGAACTGCCCGAGGGGTACAAACCTCCAAAGTTCAAAATTTTTGATGGTACTGGTGATCCGAGAGTCCATCTGAGGACCTATTGTGACAAGCTGGTTGGCGTTGGGAAGGATGAAGAATCTGCATGAAGCTGTTCATGAGGAGTTTGAAGAAAGATGCACTATCTTGGTACATCAGCCAAGACCCTAAGAAACGGTCCAACTGGGTAGGTATGGCAACTGACTTTATGGACAGGTTTAGATTCAACACAGAGAACGCACCAGATGTGTTCTACATCCAAAATTTAAAGAAGAAACCCACAGAAACATTTCGCGAGTATGCTACTCGCTGGAGGTCCGAGGCTGCTAAAGCCATACCTGCTCTAGAGGAAGAGCAGATGAACAAGTTCTTTGTCCGGACTCAGGACACACAGTATTATGAATGGTTGATGATGATTGAGAATCGCGAATTCTCCGACATTATCAAATTAGGGGAGAGGATCGAAGAAGGTATTAAGAGCGGTATGGTCACGAATTTTGAAGCCTTGCAAGCTACAAACAAGGCTTTACAGCCCGGTGGTGTGTCTAAGAAAAGAGACGTGGGAGCTGTAATAGTTGCACAAAGAGCCAAATCCCCACTCAAATACCAAATCTATCCAACACCTCCACTCACATACCAGCCAACCCCGAATTACCAAGCACCCTCGCCTTTTTACCAAGCTCCACCACCTTTCTACCAAGCTCCACCACCCACATATCAACCTACTTCGCCCGGATACTCACAACCCGCTCCTGTCTACCACACTTATAATTCCCAGCCATCCCATTACCAGTCACCCCCTGCACGCCAAAACTCCTCTAGACCTCATCCCAATTTTGATCGCCGCCCTCCAAAGCAGTACACCGCCATAGCCGAACCCATTGACCAGCTGTATGAGAAGCTCAAAGTTGCTGGTTACGCCACGCCTATCCTTGCTGCCACCCCTGAGAACCCGTCTCAGTGGGTTAACCCAAACAAATCATGTGCATACCATTCCGGCATGAAAGGGCACACCATCGATGAATTCCGCTCTCTGAAGGACAAGATACATGCCCTCATTGATAATAAGATTATTGTGGCGAAAGACCCCGCTCCAAACGTCTGCAACAATCCTCTGCCAGACCATAAGGGTGTTGGTATCCACATGATCGAAATAGATAATGATTGGGATCCCGAGGGATCAATCGGGTTGATCGCAGAAGGCGATGACCCAAAGAAACCGACAGTCACTCTCAACCCGATCATAGTCCAGATTCAACCGTTTGAGGATGCTGAGGTAAATATGTCCATACCTCTTGAGTTAGAAGCGGTGCCACCTGCAAAGGCACCAGTACCGATTGGAGTTGAGTTCGTATCTCCAGCAAATGCACCAGCACCGTTCGAGGTTGCAGTCCTACCACCCCGAACACACATTCCATTTGAAGTAAGGATAGCCGCACCAATTCCAGTGGTGATGTCAACCACACCACCCTTCTACACAAACGCTATCCCGTGGGATGATACAGCCGAGGCGAGAAGGAAAGGCAAGGTCAAAACTGAGGAAGTTGTCGCAACGCAGGGTATGACGAAAACGGGTAGGGTCTATACCCCTGATCATCTAGGCGAATCAAGCAAGCAGGCTGCCAACCGGTCTCCCCTTATTGAGACAGGTCCAGATGACCTTTGGAGGAAAGTACATGCTAAGGTGTATTCGGTCATCGACCAGTTGAACAAGACGCCAGCACAAATATCCATCCTCTATTTACTACAAAATTCCGAGATGCACCGAAGTGCTCTGCTGAAGGTATTGAGTGAAGTGTATGTACCAAACAACATCACTGGTGGGGAAATGGCCAATATGATGGGCCAGGTGTTGGAAAGTCACAAGATCACCTTCCATGAAGACGAGTTACCACCTGAAGGATTGGGGCACAACAAAGCACTTCACATCACCGTGCAATGCGAAGATTATTTCATCACGAGAATCTTGATCGATGGAGGATCCAGTCTTAACATTTTCCCGTTGATAACGCTCAAGAAATTGGGTAAGGGTCTGCATGAGATAAAGGATGGAGCAATCAATGTGAAATATTTCGATGGATCTCAAAGGTCCACCGTTGGTGAGATAAGCCTATGCCTGCAAATGGGACAAACCTGGTTCGAGGTTGACTTCCAAGTGATAGATGTGTCAGCGTCCTACAATCTGTTATTGGGACGACCGTAGATCCATGTTGCTGGGGCCGTAGCATCAACGCTACATCAGGAAGTGAAGTTCGAGTGGAACCACCAAGAGGTGATTATTCATGGTGACGGTAGCAACCTTATTTACAATCGCCAGACTATTCCGGTGATCGTAGGAAGAAGAAAGTTGGGTGGAGAAACTTATCACCACGTTGAACGAGTCAATGCCATCGACAAGGACAAATGGTGGGATAGAAAAATCGAGAGTATACTAAACTGGAGTGGGTACGAGCCTGGCAAAGGGCTCAGCAAGAACCTTCAAGGAATCTCCAAACCTATCAAGATCAAAAACCATGGCACCACTTTCGGTCTGGGATACGACTATACTTGGAAAGAGTACAACGATTGGTCGCCACCTTGGCGCAGTCCTTACTACCCACTGTAGCAGCCGATACCGCATCTGGAGCAGACCTTCCATACATGCCGTGAGCAGAGGGGAATATCTCAAGAATTGGATCGTCAAAACAACCAGAGCTCGATGAGCCTCGGGGTAGCAAGGCTAAAACAAGCAGTGTTCATTGTCTTTTTTACTAAATGATTTTCTTTTCGCATTTTCAATTCCTACAATAAGATATTAAATGTTCAAAACATTTATTCAATTTATCAAAAGCACTTTTAAGTTTTATGAATAAATATTTATTACTGTTATTTTTCTCTCACTATTACTTGTCTTGATGAACCAATGACTGTGACATGCAACGAGACAACGCAACAAACGGACATTGACTCAGAATAAGATGATATACCTGACGAGATTGTCAAGGAAGTTGAGAATTTTGAGAACAGGCCTAAGTCCAACCTAGACGAGACCGAAACTGTCAACCTGGGAGATTCAGAAAATGTCAAAGAGACTCGAATCAGCATTCACTTGTCACCGTCAGAGAAGAAGGAATACACGGAATTATTGAAAGAATATGAGGACATATTCGCCTGGTCATACAATGACATGACTGGTCTGAGTACATCAATTGTTGCTCACAAATTACCAACTAATCTAATGTGCCCACCGGTGAAACAAAAGCTCAGAAAGTTCAAACCCGATATGAGTTTGAAAATCAAGGAAGAAGTTACCAAGCATATCAACGCCAAATTTCTCAGAGTGGTTGAGTACCCAACATGGTTAGCCAACATTGTACCTGTGCCGAAGAAGGACGGGAAGGTCAGAGTCTGTGGCGACTACCGGGACCTCAACCGGGCCAGTCTGAAAGACGACTTTCCTTTGCCAAACATACACATCCTGATTGACAATTGCGCCAAGCATGAGCTACAATCATTCGTGGATTGCTTTGCTGGTTATCATCAGATTTGGATGAACGAGGAAGATGCTGAGAAAGCGGCTTTCATTACGCCGTGGGGAGTGTACTTTTATAAGATGATGCCATTCGGCCTAAAAAATACAGGGGCCACTTACATGAGGGCTATGACCACCATATTCCACGACATAATTCACGAGGAGATCGAGGTATACGTAGATGATGTTATTATCAAGTCCAAAAAATCCATTGATCACCTAGAAAACTTGAGAAAGTTCTTCAATAGGCTGCGTAAATACAATCTGAAGTTGAATCCCGCAAAGTGTGCATTCGGGGTTCCTGCGGGGAAGTTGCTTGGGTTTATTGTGAGCCGCCGGGGAATAGAATTGGATCCGTCAAAGGTCAAATCCATTCAAGAATTACCACCGCCAAGGAACAAGAAAGATGTGATGAGCTTCTTGGGAAGGCTTAATTACATCAGCCGGTTTATAGCACAATCTACAGTTATATGTGAGCCGATCTCCAAGATTCTAAAGAAGGACGCTGCAACCAAATGGACCGATGAGTGCCAAAAGGCTTTCGATAGAATCAAGGAATATTTGTCAACACCACCTGAGCCAAGTAGACCTCTCTTACTCTACCTTGCAGTATTAGATGGGGCTTTTGGTTGCGTTCTGGGGCAGCATGATGAAACAGGGAGAAAAGAGAAAGCAATTTATTATCTCAGTAAGAAGTTCACTCCGTATGAGGCTCGATATTCTCTTCTGGAATGCACCTGCTGTGCTTTGACTTGGGTAGCTCAAAAGCTGAGGCATTACTTTTGTTCCTACACGACATATCTCATATCAAGGATAGATCCATTAAAGTACATCTTTCAAAAGCCCATGCCCACTGGCAAGATGGCCAAGTGGAAAATACTACTGAGCGAATTCGACATTGTTTATGTAACTCGGAAAGCAGTCAAGGGACAGGTACTGGCAGACCACCTAGCTAAGAACCCCGTAGACGGAGAATACGAACCTCTGAAAATGTATTTCCCCAATGACGAGGTATCATTCATAGGAGAATACATTAGAGAATCCTACGACGGTTGGAGGATATTCTTTGATGGAGCAGCAAACTTCAAAGGAGTTGGCATTGGAGCACTCTTAATGTCGTAAATCGGCCAGCACTATCCAATATCCGCCAAACTCAGATTTCCCTGCACCAACAATATGGCGGAGTATGAGGCCTGCATCTTAGGGCTCAACATGGCCATTGACATGAACGTCCAGGAGTTGTTAGTGATTGGTGACTCGGATTTACTGGTACATCAGGTACAAGGAGAGTGGGAAACCGAGAATTCCAAGATACTATCGTATATGCATCACGTACAGGAGTTGAGAAAGAGGTTCACGAAGATAGAATTTCGGCATGTCCCCAGAATCCAGAATAAGTTCACCGATGCATTGGCTACTTTGTCCTCAATGATCCAGCATCCGTACAAGAATTTCATTGATCCTATTCTCGTAAAGATCCATAATCAGCCAGCTTATTAAGCCCATGTCGAAGAGGAAGCAGACGGAAAACCTTGGTTTCATGACATCAAGGAATATTTGGCAAAAGGTGATTACCCAGAGCTTGCGAATCCCACTCAGAAGCGCACAATTCAGAGATTATCCAACAACTTCTTTCACAGCGGAGGAATCCCGTATAGGAGGACTCCCGATTTGGGATTATTAAGATGTGTCGACGCAAAGGAAGCATCAAAACTATTAGAGGAAATTCATGCTGGGACCTGCGGCCCACATATGAACGGTTTTATTCTGGCAAAGAAGATACTCTGAGCTGGTTACTTTTGGATGACTATGGAAATGGACTGCATCCAGTACGTCCGAAAGTGCCACCGCTTCCAAATACATTGAGATATGATAAAGGTATCTCCAAGTGACCTTAATGCAACAAGTTCACCATGGTCGTTCTCTGCCTGGGCATGGATGTTATTGGACAAATCGAGCCTGCCGCCTCCAACGGACACGGGTTCATTTTGGTTTCCATTAATTACTTCACTAAATGGGTCGAAGCGGCCTTCTATAAAGTAGTCACTAAGAAAATCGTGGTTGACTGCGTCCACGACCACATTGTTTGTCGATTCGGAGTTCCGGAGTCGATCGTCACCGATAATGGTTCCAATCTCAACAGTGACTTGATGAAATCCATGTGTGAAACCTTCAAGATCAAGCACAAGAATTCCACAGCATACAGACTGCAAATGAATGGAGCTGTAGAAGACGCCAACAAGAACATCAAGAAGATATTAAGGAAGATGATAGAAAAGCACAAGCAGTGGCACGAGAAGTTATCATTTGCCCTATTGGGATACCGCACCACAGTCCACACATCAAAAGGGGGCAACTCCCTATATGCTAGTTTATGGTACAGAAGTTGTTATTCCTGCCGAAGTTGAGATTCCATCTCTAAGAATCATACAGGAAGTCGAGCTCAGCGATGCAGAATGGGTAATAAGCCGTTATGAGCAACTAGCCCTCATAGACGGAAAGAGAATGAATGCAGTCTGTCATGGTCAATTATATCATAACAGAATGACCCGAGCCTTCAACAAGAAAGTCAAGCCGAGACGATTCACATCAGGGCAGCTGGTGTTAAAGAAAATATTTCCACATCAAGACGAGGCCAAAGGGAAATTCTCTCCCAACTGGCAGGGCCCATACACGGTTCACAGAGTACTGACAGGAGGAGCACTTATACTCGCAGAAATGGATAGAGAAGTTTGGCCAAAACCAATCAATTCAGACGTGGTCAAGCGCTACTATGTGTGATCTTTATGCTTTCTCAACAATGTAAATTGAACTACGCCTGACCTGATTCCCGTTTAAGAGTGGATACGTAGGCAGCCCTATGGGTTCGGTCACAATTCAATAAAAATCTCATTTCTCCCCACAATTGGAAACTGGGGCAGAATTTTGAGGAGGACCCTCAAAATTCTGAAGCAAGTTCAGCTGATCGCCGCACGAGCAATAGTCAGAATTATTCACCTATCAAACTGGGGCAGAATTTTGAGGAGGACCCTCAAAATTCCGTAGCATGAGAGGTTGCAATGTCTCAAACCGCGTCACGGTCGTCGGTTCATCTAAAACTATTTAGATTATCTGTTATACTTTTACAAAATCATGCATACTTATTCTTGAAACAGCTTGTTTAGCAAACGCTACCCCAACGATACAGACAGTATCATCAGGATCAAGCGGACGAGTCAAGTTAAGCCAGCGGGAATGCGAACTGACCTTCCCCCTTACAGAACTCATAATTTTTCTTTGGATGTAGGCACAAAGATTGCAAAAGCCCCAAAACATACTATCTGCCCGAAGGACATAACTCGTCTCACATGCCGACATCTATTATCAACAAACAATGTTTCACAATTACACTGCTCCCAATGATCACAACACTGCAATATATTATCAGCTAAGAATTTCTATTGTCACTTATTTAATTCTCGCCTTTCGAGACTAAACATTGTCTCCATCTGCATTGCATAAGGCTACCATTCTGCCTTCCGAGACTAAACGTTGTCTCCATCTGCATTGCATAAGGCTACCATTCTGCCTTCCGAGACTAAACGTTGTCTCCATCTGCATTCCACTTTCATAAGGCTACCTTTCTTCCTTCCGAGGTTAAGTGCTACCTCCATCTGCATTCACTTCTTGCATAAGGCTACCTTTCTGCCCTCCGAGACTAAGCACTGTCTTCATCTGCATCCTTGCATAAGGCTACCTTTCTGCCTTCCGAGACTAAACGTTGTCTCCATCTGCATTCGCATCTTGTATAAGGCTACCATTCTGCCTTTCGAGACTAAACGGTGTCTCCACTTGCGATGCATTTTTGCGTAAGGCTACCATTTTGCCTTTCGAGGCTAAATGTTGCCTCCGATTTACTTTTCAAAAAGATGACTACTACCTCAAACACTATTTACTTCGCTTTCCTTTTAGGCTAAGCTCCCCCCCCCCCCCCCCNCGCAAGACTAAGCTCTGTCTTGTTAGCCTCATACTATCGCATCTTCATGGGCTAAAATATCGCCAACCTATCCAAAGGCGTCATTGTTCGGAGGCACCATCTTCATGGCTCGAGAACACTATGTCATGGCCTGAGGATCTCTTTTATCGCTTTTGCATACCATTATTCAAAGGCATCATGGTTCGGAGGCACCATCCTCATGGCCCGAGAACATCATTTCATGGCCTGTGAATCCCGCATCAAGCAATTCATGACCCAGGACATCATGGTCTAAGGACGGCATCCTTAACCGTCCTAAGACAGCATTCATGGTCCAACGGGAACTTGCATCATGTTTTAATTACGCACAATATATGCTTGTACTGTTCATCTGCAGGTAATCCGGTTAGCAACAGCCATCCTGGCAGGAGTGGTCCCGCTCCAGTTCTCCTAAACTACCCCATCAGCCGTTTGTTCACCTAATCATGTACCTCGCGTCCGCTCTTGTAAAACTACATCGGTATACTTCGTCGGTGGCTTCTGAACTACATATGGCCTGATTCCTATAAAACCAGGGATATGTAGGCAACTCAAAAACTAGGGTGCGGCCTAAATATTTCGGACCATTATCACTCGGTCAAAATTGGCCATCATATCTTTACCCGACAACTCTTTCATCCTTCCCGGGTAAAGAGGGGCAGTTGTTGATACCCAATTTTTCCTCAAAATTATTTTATACCTTCAAAATCACTTTTCATAATAATTAATATTTTTCCATAATCTTTCATATTTTTATCAATTTATTTTCCTATTTATTTAGTATTTTATATTCAATAATTATTCATAAATTGTATTGTAAATAATTTCAGAATGTTTCCCAGATCAATATGTCATTTTTAGGACCTAATTATTTCACAAATCAGTCAATTTGGTATAATTTAGCTATAATTATAATAATTTTGCAATTATAGCCAATTATACATTTTTATGCTATTTTAATTCTATAACCAGTCATTTTCATATTTTAATATTAGCTAATTACCTTAATTTTCATTTACTTAGCATTAATTTCATTCTATATAATTATTAACTATTTTATTAACCTTAATTTTCATATCTTAATATTAGCTAATTACCTTAATTTTCATTTACTTAGCATTAATTTCATTCTATATAATTATTAACTATTTTATTAATTATTTATTTTTATTTGTATGGGTATTTAACTAATGGCCACTTTTTAATTTCAATTGTAACCTCAGTTAAACCCAACCCAACTGATTTAATTAGACCAATTAATCCCAGCCCAAACCCAATTCCTACCCGGCCTAGCTTATGACTTAATCTGAACTGTTGATCAATTTTGATCAACGGCTCAGATCACACCTCCCATAATTAAACCTAGACTAACCCCCCCCCCCCCCCCCCCCCCCCCNTCTCTTCTAGAGACTTCATGCCTCTCCGGCTCCGATGAACCTCTTCGTCTTCTCCGGCCGTCTCTTCGCTGGAGACCATGAAGCCCTCACCATCCTCCTGCCTTCTATGGTTCCCTTACACCGGTGTTTTCCATCTCTAAGGTCTTCAAGAGACCTGGGTTAACTCTCCTACCCCCTGGGCCTGTGCTCACCATCCTCCGGCCACCTCCGGTTGTTCGAGCAAGATCTGTGACCTTTGGGGCTTAAACCAGTGACATTTGAGGTTTTTCTTATCTTTATGGGTTTTCTTTGAAACCCTAATGCTTAAAACCCTCCGATTCTTTTAGATCTGCAATAGACCTATGCATATTACGAGTTATTGTGATGTTTTCTGTAAAGATTTCCCGTTTCCCCTAAGCGGTTCTTCATTTTTTAAGCTAGGGTTCCTAAACCCTTTTTCAACATAGTATTCCCTGCTGATTTTTAAAATTATCTCATGATTTTCATCATATTTACCATTATTGAAACCTTTTCATTTTGGTTTGATCAGTATGTGTGCCTGATTTTCATGAGTAGCTTAAGTTTCTGGTGATTTTACTCTGATTTTCTCTATTAGGGTTTATACTCCTCATCTCTTTTGCGTGTATCATGTCTACTCTGCTGATTCATACTAGTAACTGTGTGAAACCCTAACTTTTAGACCTAAACCTTGAAACTATTGATTTGCCAGTGTGTTTGAATATGTGTTTATGTTTCATTGATCTTTACCCTATGTTGTTCGTCTTTGATTCTTCTTTCCCTCTTGTCTATCTCACTGTTCACTCCATAACTCACATGACCCATAATTTCATATACTAGGGTTTCTGATGTTCTTGCTTAACATCCGTGTTATTTCATGTTAATTCTCTTCAATTAGCATTATGCTTGCTCGAGTCCTTGATTCTGTGCTATTTGTTACTCAATTATTTCCTGACTTATTGTTTTGCTTATAATGTGGTTATTCCGTTTATACACAGGAATCTCTATTCACTAGTTGTTGTTTGAATCCCTGATTCACTATGATTCAAAAGTCTTGTTGATCTCCTATGAGATATTCTTACTGATTTCCAATCTCTAATCTATTTTCTTACCTTGATTTGTTACTTTTGATTGATATTGCTTCCTTAATTAATATTTTTTTGAACCTAGTCTCAATTGTCTTCTTGATTTGGTTTAAAATTGTCTTCTTATATGTCATGTGCATAGTAACTTTCCTTAATTATGTTTACCTACTAGCCGTTTGAGTTCAACCTTCAATTAAGGGATACCTAATTGCCTGTTATGAACACTATTTTACATTATTTCCTCATTTGTCACTCACCATTTGAATGATTCCTTTAATTCTAGGGATACTTACAGTTAATTGATTCTCTGAGTCCTATAATTACTGGGCAGACTGACTTTTTACCTTATTCTTTTTCACCTAGTTCCAACTATATATATACTCTATCCATGCATTGACAAGACACGGAACACATACCTTGTTCTACTCTCTCTTGCTCACGCACATACATTCTATTGCTCCTCTTGATTGTTTGTTGTTGCTAGTCGGCCGAAAGCCAAGACTAGCTGTGTTGTTTGCTTACTCCTTACTTTGTATTTGCTATCCTTGACTGGTATGTTTCCAATTTATATTTAAAAGTCTCCAAAACAATATGTTTCTATGGTCACTACGATTCATCCTGTTTCTGATCTTCTTTTATTTATGGCTTTGTTGTCCTACTTGCAACTAATTTGGTATACTCTCTGTTGTTTAGTTCTTGGTACCCCTCCCTTTAGCCTCAACATGTGTACTCCTTCTTGTTCCAATGCTATCATGTTCATGTCTTCTATGATCCCTACTGTACTACAATTGCATTATAAATTACTTAATACATGTTATACTCTAAACTGTTTTTCTTAAGCCTATGTGTAATTATGTCCTACCCTCTCCCAGTACTCCCTCTAATCTGATTCTATATGAATGCTGGCATGAATTCTTGTGACCAAGTGTGTTTGTGACTATTCAAACTCAATACTTGTCTGTGACACTCTAATGCTAATATGTATCCTAACTTGTTTCTATTTGTCCCCAGTTCCCATTACCCTTGTGTGAGGTTTGATCTTTGGGTATTAGAAAAACCTATTTTGGTTCTACATTTGGCCTGTTTCTTATGTGATTCCGCTACTGCTTTCCAAAAGCTGCTTTACCAAACAACTCTCTTGTTTATGAAATGTTTTGTTTAAGTAAGTCTCTTTCAACACTATTTTGTCAAAACCTTTTTAAACTTATCTCCTGCACTTCACTCTATTCCTAGACTCTTAAGTTCTACCACCTCAGTGTGAGCACTGCTTTGGGACCCTTGAGCTCCCTCTGAACTTTAACATACTGAGGCTGATATTTCCACACTACACATGTTCCACTCTTGGTTACCAAGTCTGGGTGTGAGAATTGCTTGGGAGCCCTTGAGGTCCTTAGGGAACTTTGACACATCCGGATTATGAAAAGGCTATGAATACCATATGACAATGAGGTTTGGAGGATTTGGACCTAATTGAAGGCTCCCTATAGAATAACTTCTTATTTTTCTGTTTTGGTTATGTAATTCATAATTCTTGGCCTGTAATAATTTGTAAACGACTCTTGGGGATGGATAGTGAAAAGGGAAAGGGATAACTTGCATGCTACAAGGGTAGAAATCATGCTTAGGTTTTTATTTCCTATATGTGCAATAGATATCATGTTTAGGCCCATATATTTAAATTCATGCATTAGCAATCATGTTTCTTAGGTTTCATACCTGCTGTTCAGCATGCTCACTTTTGCTTAGAAAACTCCTGCCGATAAATGATGTTCCCCACTATCACTGCCATGTACGCCTAGAAATCCTGTTTTAGGTTAAACAACATTAAGGAACATGTTATTTTGCATCTCCTGAAACTGTGTTTAAACATTGCAATATTGACGCCTAGAAATCCTGTTTTTAGTCTAAACAACATTAATGAACTAGTTGTTTGGCATTTCCTGAAACTGTATTTAAAATGTTAACACTTAGAGATCCTGTCTTGAGATAAAATAACGCTAATAAACATGTCATCTTCAGTATCTTCTGAAGTTATGATTAATGTTGTGGCTACTGCACATTTAGAAGACATGTTTAAGGGTCCTGCATATGCATCATTCCGCATTTAGAAACCATGTTTAGGGATTCGGTATATGCATCTCTACATGTGCATTAGATATCATGTTGTGAGGTCCTAATCGCCCAAGTACACTTAGTCTAATTATTGATGCCTATAAGAAGTATGAACAGTCTCACTTAATTCTCGTAACCAACCAGTAATAATTTTTGTGTTGTGAATAACCTAGAATAGCATGTTTAGGCAAAAACATTACAACTGCTCTTTTAAATAATCTTGGCAACCAACAATGTCCCACGCCTAGGCAAGCCTTAGGTGATAAAAATCTGGAAACCTGCTTCTTTTGTGTGTTGCTTAATGTTAACAGGTTCTTTTAATCAGTAGGCAAACTAATCAGGAATCCCAAGCAATAACTGCCTGTTTATTCTCTGAATTCACCTAGACATCATGTCTCAGGATCTCAATTAACAATACTACCCTTATATGTGTTTGAGTCGTGCTAATTATGTGCATAATTTGTGGAGGTAAACTTGAGCCTCTTATATGCCTTATGTGTTCCCATTTACTGCAGTCCAATATGTTTTTTACTTGTCACTTTAGAATTTTACCTTTAAACCTGAGGGTCTGCCTAGTACTTCCCATTAGGATAGTAGTCCTAACCTCCTCCAGGACTGATAGGATGGGACGGGTAATAGCACGCAATAGAGTTCGTGACCGACACGCGCTTTAATTACCTTCACGGGGTGGGAAAGGGTAGAATATGGATATGATGACCGATGCGCTAATACCACGTGTAGCCCCTCTCTGAGGAGTGTCATACCGAATATTTCATTGATGTGACCCATATTATTTCCAACCTAGGACATCGCTTCCTTTAAATGTTAGATTATAACTCTTTTCAAACTTAGTCGTTCTGTAATTATTTTCTAGACACTTGCTTGCTTAATATTTAAATCCCCTCTTACTTGAGCCCCTTGCTTTTTATTTGTTAAACTGTAAAAATTCACGAAACCATTTGGCCGGGAACCACACTTGTGAATCCCGAGGGGTGCCTAACACCTTCCCCTTGGGATAATTTCAAGCCCGTACCCTATCTCTGGTTAGCAACGTAGTTTGTAAATGAACCCCTTAGGTGCCCTAACGCACCGTTAAAATCTTTAGGTGGCGACTCTCCAAATATGCAAAACCCCTTTCCCAAAAAAGGAAAGAGTTGCCTCGACCCAAATGTCCTGGACCCGATCCCCGCGAAGGGAAAAAAGGGGGGCACGACAGTATGCTTTCAAGATTAAACAAATTTTAATAATTAAACACCAAAATCCATATGAAACCTAAATAATAATATGTTCTATTTAATATAAAAATTACCAATAAAATACTATTTTAAATTCGAAAAAGGTGTAAGTGTTTAATAGAACTTGACATATGAATATGGAAGAACGAAAAGATTGACGCATTTCAAAAACACTTGATAAGAGAGTGATAAAATAGGTTAGAAGCAACCATTATTTAAAGTAAATAAAAACAAATTTACTTTATAGTTCTATTAAATATTACATCTCATGAGCGGATCACAAATATTTCGAGATATTTTTTTTTTAAATAAAATCCTATATAAATTTCTAAAAGTATATTGTCACGACCCCATATCCACTAGTCGTGATGGAACCTAACCCAACCCGCTAGGTAAGCCAACTAATAATTATCCAATTTCAATAATATTAACAAGACAATTAATTGAGAGTACTTTACTCAATTTTATACATTTTCCAAGGACTGATAGTAAAAATCACGAGCTTCTACGAATAGAGTTTACAATGCGGAAATGAAGTAAATACATAATCTGTTTGAAAAATACATAAACGGAGTTTTATAATCTAAGGCTTCCCCAACAAAGGAGGCAGCTACAACAGGGACGCAGGTACATCTTCAAATCCTGCAGCCACCGAACACATCAACAACAACAGCCAACATTTGCACGCAATGTGCAGAAGTGTAGTATCAGTACAACCAACCCCATGCACTGAGTAAGAAACAAACCTAACCTTAGGTTGAAAGCAGTGACGAGCTAATACAAGGTCGGGTCCAATACCAGTATTCTACGACAGTTCATAACAGAATAATACAATAAATAAAAGAGGTATCTCAGAGGTAAGATGCTCAGCTCGTTCACACTTCTAGAAAATAGGCATGCTTTTCAAGTACCTCAGTGTTGGAAAACTCAAATATTTTACCGAAAATGCTAGAAATACGAGTAAGTTTTATAACTGTAATTTTTTCAAATATTCTTCCCGCAAAGAATAAAAATGTTTCATTTTCTTTTCAAATAACAAGTATAAAATACCTCTCTAAGCATGCATATCAATGTGAATAAGTCATGAATGACATGATACCGTATACCATGAGAAAAAATGCATGTATATCATGTGTGCATGCAAATGGCATGTATTTAGGAGATGAATCATGTACTCACACTCTCAGAGTAATCAATCACACTATTTCACATCCTCTCTCACTATGATAAATGCTCAACACACTCAATCACTCAGCGTTGTATAATAACTGTTGCGGCGTGCAGTCTGATCCACATATATTTATAGTCAACTGCGCTCACTGGGGATGTACAGACTCCGAAGGGGCTCCTTCAGCCGAAGCGCTATATTGTTGCGGCGTGCAGCCCAACCCAATATTGTTGCGGCATGCAGCCCGATCCAATATTGTTGCGGCGTGCAGCCCGATCCAATATTGTTGCGGCGTGCAGCCCGATCCAATACTGTATAACATAATATATTTATATGGCATGAAGCCCGACCCATAAGGTAAATATATAATATGTTGCGGCATGCAGCCTGATCCCAAAAATGTATAATGTAATATGTTGCGGCGTGCACCCTGACCCATAATGTCACTCTCACTCAGGCCCCCGGCCTCACTCAATCATCACTCTATCTAGTCTCGCTCACAGGCTCACAGTGTCATGAAACTAGCCCGACAACAATGGTATGATGTATCAATAATAATAACTGAGATTGAGATATGATATGATATGAATGCATGAATATGACTGAGGACAAAATATCAATGAAATCAGTGAGATGACAGCAAGAAACGACCACTATGGGTCCTAACAACATCAGCATGAAGCATAAACATGATATTTAGCATGATTGACATCTCAATTACTCTATCGCATGGTGAAAACACAATTATCAACAAACTAGGGCCACTATACAGTGCCATGGAAGTAACAATGTCCCAATTCACATGGTGCACGCCCGTCACCTAGCATGTGCGTCACCTCAATACCAATCGCATAACAAGTATTGCGGGGTTTCATACCCTCACCACTATGTTTAGAAGAGTTACTTACCTCGAATGAGCCAATACCAATGCCGAGTAAGCCAAGCGATGCTCCAAAGCCATCACGCGCGTTCCGACCTCCAAACGACTCGAAACTAACCAAAAATAACTCAAATGCATAAAACCAGGCTAAAGGAACCAATCCCAATCTGAAAAGATCAATCTTGATTCAAAAACCCAAATTGGCCAAAAAACTCCAACCCGGGCCCGCACCTCGGAACTTGACAAAACTCACAAGACCCGGCAACCCATTCAATTACGAGTCTGTCACGACCCAAAACTAACCCTATCGTGATGGCGCCTATCGTGGTACTAGGCAAGCCGACACATCACCAAAACGAATTGATATTTTCATTTCAAAGATAATTTCAAATCTATTTAATATATAACCTTCATAAAGGAGTTCAAATCAGAAACAACAATGCGGAAAAGAAAGCCTGACATCGGGGTGTCACTAGTCATGAGCATCTACTACAATTTGTCTGACAATATCAAGACTAACATAGTCTAGAAAGTAACTAAAAACAACAAAAGGAAGATAAGAGGGAGAAGAGCAGGGTTGCGATCGTCAGGCAGCTACCTTGCTATCTCCGAGAAATCTGCAACTGGAATAGTCAACAACCGCTACCGTGTCCAGGTATGCCTGGATATGCACACAAGGTGCAGGGAGTAATGTGAATACGCCAACTCAGTAAGTAACAACAGTAAATAAAGACTGAGAAGTAGTGACGAGCAATAATGCAAGTAAAGTTCATATCACAAAAAACTCAGTAAAATACGGTATGCTTTTAAAACCAGATTTTGAATCAAATCAACTCATTTAAATCCAGTTCCACTGAAATCATTTAAAGATATCTTTCAACAGTTTTCAAACAACGGCTCAATGCAAAGGTGAGCAAAAATGATGAAATCATAGTCAGTCCCTCGGGCAAAACATCACTCAGATACAGCCCCTCGGGAAAACATCACAGTCACTCATATACAGCCCCTCGGGAAAACCTCACTATCACTCATGCCTCCCAATCACTCAGCACTCGCACTCAGTAGGTACCTGCACTCACTGGGGGTGTGTACAGACTCCGGAGGGGCTCATTCAGCCCAAACGCTATATCAAGCCAAATCATGGCATAAATCAATATGGTCTCAGCCTATATCAAACATGTTGCCGCGTGCAACCCGATCCCATAAATATCCTCACAAATCAGGCCCTCGGCCTCACTCAGTCATAAACCTCTCCAGCCTCTCAGGCTCTTAGAAATCAAAGTATTCAACCCAAACAACATTTATATGATGCATCAAAATAGAGTAATAGAGACTGAGGTATGTAGTAAATATGTATAAACATGACTGAGTATAGATTTTCAATCAAAAACAATGAGAGGATAGAAAGAAAAGACCTCTAAGGGTCCAAACAACACTGGCATAAGGCCTAAATATGGCATCCATCCTAATTTATAGAAATTCTTTCTAAAATACATAAGAAGTATATGGTTCAACAAAATATTCAACTTCTCAGTTGCTAGGGGACGGACCAAGTCACAATTTCCAACGGTGTACGCCCACACGCCTGTCACCTAGCATGTGTGTCACCTTAAAATATTTACATGACACAAAATCCGGGGTTTCATACCCTCGGGACTAGATTTACAACCGTTACTTACCTCAAACCTATCAAATCTCTACTCCGCGATGCTCTTGCCCCTCGATTCAGACTCCAAATGTTCTGAATCTATTAACAACCAGTACAATACCATCAATATACACTTGAGTCCTCATTCCACACCAGCGCCTGCGGAAAATCACTTGAGTCCTCATTCCACACCTACGCCCCAGATTCTGCACCTGCGCAACTGGCTCAACTCTTCTCCTCCGCATCTGTGCCCAAGGCCCCGCACTTGTGGGCTCGCAGATGCGACCAATCATACACACCTGCAGTTCTAGCTATGGCCTTCCATTTCCGCATCTGCGGCTACCCAAGCGCACCTGCGACCTCGCACCTGCGGCTCCCATCCGCAGGTGCAGAAAACACCAGCAGCCTCAAACACCAGTAGAATCAGTTATCTCCCAACACCAAAAATTGATCTGTTAATCACCTGAAAAACACACGAGGCCCTCGGGACCTCAACCAATCATACCAATAAGTCATATAACAACATACGAACTTAGTCGAACATTCGAAACACTCAAAACAACATCAAAACACAAAATTACCTTCGGATTCAAGCCTAAGAACTTCTAAACTTCCAAATTTTGCAAATGACCCCGAAACCTACCAAACCACATCCGAATGACCTCAAGTTTAACACACACGTCACAAAAGACACTACGAACCTACCCCACCTTTCAGAATTCCATTCCGACCCCGATGTCAAATTTTCCACTGCCGACCAAAATCGCCAAATTTCTAACTTTCACCAATTCAAGCCTAATTCTACTACGGACCTCCAAATCACATTCTGGACGCGCTCCTAAGTCCGAAATCACCTAACAGAGCTAACTGAATCATAAAAATCCATATACGATATCGTTTACACACAAGTCAACATCTGATTGACTTTTCCAACTTAAACTTCTAAATAGGAGACTAAGTGTCTCATTCCACTCCGAAACCACTCCAGAACCAACTAACCCGACATATCATAAGATAGTTGAAGAACACAAAAGGAATCATAAATGGGGGAAACGAGCTATAACTCTCGAAACGACCGGCCAGGTCGTTATAGAGTCCAACCATACTAATTTCACTTAAATTTGACTCTGAATCGGTGTTCAAAACTCAAAATTCATATTATGAAACTTTAGGCCAAAATCCTCAATTTCCTCTTTAAAATTCACCAAACCAAGCTAAAATCGAAGATAGATCAAAACCAAGTGTAGAACACTTACCCCAATCCTTGTAATGAAATTTGCTTCAAAAATCGCCTCAATCCGAGTCCCACATCTCAAAATATGAAGAAAGAACCAAAACCCTCAATTTTTATAATTCTGCCCATCTATTCCGCATTTGCGGTCAAGAGGTCGCATCTGCGACCTTCGGTTTTGCGGGAGACGGCTCGCATTTGCGAGAAAGGCCGCTTCTGCGATGGCCATGGTCGCATCTGCGATTGCGCTTATGCGCCTGAAGATCCGCTTCTGCGATGCCTCCCCAGCCAGCACCCCCTCGCTTCTACGACTACCTTGTCGCTTATGCGACCATCGAACCTGCGCAAACAAGTCGCAGGTGCGGTTGCACCAGAACCAACAACCACCAGCCTTAGCCAAAATTTCCAAAATGCTCTGAACCTCGCCCGAGCCCCTCGGGATCCCGTCCGAACATGCCAATAAGTCACATAATATAAAACGAACCTACTTGAGGCCTCAAAACACACATAAATATATCAAAACGATGAATCACATCTCAAATCGAAATCTATGAACTTTGAACTTTAAATTCCCAAAACTCGCGCCGAAACATATTAAATCAACTCGGAATGAACTTAAATTTTGCACACAAGTACCAAATGACATGACGAAGCTATTCAATTTCCCCGAACCACAATCTGAATCTGATATTCTCAAAGTCAACTTCCGATCAAACTTATGAACTTTCCAAACCTTCAAATTTACAATTTTTGCCAACTTGTGTCGAAACCTTCTAGAAACATCCAAATGCAAATCCGGGCATACGCTCGAGTCCAAGATCACCATCCGGACCTAACGGAACCATTTAAACTCCATTCCGGAATCAAATTCACAAGAAGTCAAACTAGGTCAACCCTTCCATCTTAAAGCTTCAACAATGAAATTTATATTTTCCAACCGATTCTGAACAACCTGAAAACCAAAACCGACGATTCACATAAGTCACAGTATATCATACGGAGCTATTCATGCCTGTAAACTATTGAACGAAGTGAAAATGCTCAAAACAACCGATTGGATTGTTATATATATATATATATATATATATATATATATATATATATATCGATTTGGTTCTGATATTTTTACTCAATAACAAATCAAACAAAAACTATTCGAATTTTTAGTTTTGTTTGACTTTTCGATTTAATGTATTTTTTAAGTTCAATTTGGACACTCCTACCTATGACAGCACTTCAGTCAATACCACTACAATTGTGGAAAGTATACATTCAATTCGTAACAACAAAATTTATTTATTCAAAATATAATTCAAACCAACTAACTAATCACATCAAATTTAGTACTTCATTTGTCCTACTATATGTGACTCTCTTTCAATTTATGTGATATCCTTTCTTTTTTAGTAAGTCTCGAAAGAACGACAACTTTTATGTTTAGTAATAGCTTACATCAAATTTTTTCTTTTATCCTTAACGAGATGATTTCTAATCACATAAATATTTATAATTTATTTTAGGCCATAGTCTAGGATACTCGACTCTCACCCGAGAGACCCATCTTTTCCCGGCAACGAAATTTATCCGTCATGTACTTTCATATTCTTAGATCTTTATTATGTCATGTTGATTAGTTCGCTTTCGTTATCGTATTTCTATGTTGTTAATATTTGGTACTACTTGTTCTTTTCTTCCTCTTTTTTTTCTCTGCCTTTTCTTTCTTTTTCTTCTTCCTCTCCCCTTCTCCTCTTCCTCCTCGTCCTCCTCCTTCTTCTTCCTCTTCTTTCTCACATTTCTGAGCAGAGGATATATTGGAAATATTGTTTCTATTTTTACAAGGTAAGGGTAAGACATGCGTATACATTACCCTCTCCAGACTCCACTTGTAGAAATATATTGGGATTGTTATTGTTATATTTTAGACCACGAGTTTCAAAACTCCTCTTTATTTCTTAACAACGTTTAATTCTGTAAAAGGGATAATGGACAATATATAAAGAAGAATTACAAGAAAATACATGTGACTTCACACCGTAACAAAAAATGGCCCATGTTTGATATTTTCAATCAATTGGAACAACACCCAATCCAAACAACTAACAAACTCAAAAAATCCTATTTTCGAAAGCAAAGCTTTGAATGACCTTCGATGGTGGACTTGTACTCTTCAATTTTTCTTACGTTGCAACCAAGTGACACATGGGGAGAAATAGAAAATACACGGTCCCTTAAAGCATATGTAGAAGATGTGAGAAGAAGAAAGAGTGAAAGCAATGGTTGAAAGAGCACAAATTTAACTCCATAACTTTTAGAAGCAATAGTTGTAAGAACACTGATTTTGAATTTGTGTGCTTTCAAAACATGTACAATATGGGCTAGGTTGGGTAAAACTTAAAAACATGACCCATTTTTTATTGGGAAACTTACACAAATGTCTCAAATAAATCTCAACTTACCAACTTCTAGCCATTAGTCATAGACTTACCAAAACTAGCCAACAAATATTGAAAAACCAAATAATAGGGCTCTTTATCTCAAAGAATCACATGCAAAAATCACGTTCCATATTTTTAAGCGTGATTAGCAACACTAGATACAAGACGGAAAGGAAATTTCATGGATGAGGTAGCAAATAAGGTGATGAAATAAAAAAATATATACAATATTCCAAAAATCTAAACAAAAAAGGAACTTTTTCAATGGGTATAGTTGAAATTCATTGAAAATATATAGATAAGTCAATATACAAAATTTGAGGAAGATTGGAGGTGATTTGGACTGGTTTTGTATCAAAATTCGTAATTAAATCGAGTTCAAAAAATTCTTCTGCGACACATGTATCAAACATGTATCAGGCGTGTATCTCGCACACAGGTATACATGGATATACATGTGATACGCAATTGATACAAATATGATACATATGTGATACATAAATGATACACAGTGTGATACACGTATCATTTTTTTCATGTTCAGTTTTTACTACGAATTTTCAATTCAAACCACCTCAAAACTTCACCAAATCATCCCAAAACTGAGATTCAAGCTCCTTAAGTTGTGTCCAATCTATTCTAATAACACCCACTCAAAACAAAGCAAAAAATTGATAGTTTTTTGCTACAAATAGCTAATTGGCTAATTTGGCTAATATTAGTAATATTTTATCAATTGGCTAATTTTTGTAATGAGCTACTTATAAATGGACATAACTAGTAATTTCCCTTTTTTATTATGGTGTGTAGTTACGTACATTTTCTTGTAATTCTTTCTTTTTTATCTACCCCAAATACCAAATCAAAGAAGTTACAGTAACCCATTTCACAAAACTTCAACACTTGGTTAAAAACCATAGATCCAATCTTTTAAAAATCACATGCTTAAATTACTGAATATACTTAAATTATTGAAGGAACGATCAATGATGTTACTATTTGATCCAAAAGATCCTATGTTGATATAAATAACAATGGAAAAAAACAAAAATAATAAAAAGGAAAAAATTTATGGCAAAAGTAATTTTTTAGCTTACAATTTGAGAATTGCGAGGCCCAACACCGGGAAGATAAAAGGAGTATGTTGACAAGATGAAGAGGCATAGATAGCTGAGACTGGCCGGATACTCGGAGAAGGAGAAGGAGAAAGAGAACTAATTTTTTTTATTTTTTTCGTTTATCCCCTTCTTTTGAACAATAATATATCGCATGTCACGCTCTCACATGAGGTGCGAATCATGCACAATAACATGTAAGCTAAATGAGACAGTTTTGGTATAGTTGAAGTGTTCAAATGGTCATAGACTCATAGCCCAAGTTTAGGGGGCCATCTATGTATTTGGCCTACATTTTCTATCTGCCATGGGAACAAGCAGACAATCTTCTGCTACATAAAGAAAATAAGCTAAACCAAATGGCCATTTCACATTATATCTCTCCGGCAGACTTCCCCCTATTGCCTCAGATATGGCTGCAAGTTGATGACCCACACCTTTATCCAGTTGCATGCCTTCATTATTAGGTTTACATATGTTAAAGATGTTGCGGTACACCCTATATCAAGAAGCTGCCTTGTTGAGAATTCACAGATATGATGAGCTGTCTGAGAAGAAGTGCATCTGCCATTGCTACTGAGTTCATCTTCCAGCAAATCGAGAACAAGCTGGGGCTGATGAACGTATATCATGACCTTTAAGATCATGACTTCTCAGCATCCAATACTCAGATACTCAACCAGTCCTAGGTGAAAACAGAATGACAACCCATTAGAACAGTGGAAACGCACAGTTCTCAAACAAATTGTTGTTTAAGAAAAGACTAACTTAAAAAGGAGATCTGTTATAAACTGGCTTCAAAATGTCTGGAGAATGGTAATTAAGTCCATAAATGGTTTCCTGATGATCCATACACATCATCTCCATATGACCTGCCTTTTTTTCCTTAATATGTTTTGGACGGAGGTGTTGAGAAACAAGCTACAAGAAAAAGCTTGTCAACAGTAGAGCATGTCACGTTAATGAACTATCAAATACCTGACCACAGTCACCCAAATGATCTGACTTCAAATAACCAAGAAGGGGAGAATATACTGTATAGCATTATGATCAACAACAATTGAAGATACCTTATCTCTACTTCAGAAAGTCGGTGGAGGCAGGATTTGTTCGAACTTTAGCAGAGAGTCGGAGAACAGTACTTGCATACACCAAATTATAACAAGAATATTCTGCAAACTCTTAGGGCTCGTTTGGTATGAGGGATAGGGAATAATTAATCCCGGGACTAAATTTAAGACGAGTTTATCCAATGTTTGGTCGGTAGAAAATTGCGGTGTAATTAATCCCGGGATTGTAGTGTTTTTTTATCCCCATAGAAAGGTGGAATAACTAATCCCGGGATAACTGATCCTGGGATAACTTCTTTCCAACCAAACGACCCCTTAGTCTCAAAGATGAAAAAAGTTTCAGCTATGCTATTGCAATTTGCTGTCATATGGACAGTACTGGTTGTGAAATTTGCAAAAGAAACTAAGAAGTTAAAGCATCAGATAGATAGACATTAATGCTGAAGCGACTAGGACAGTTGAAGCAACACTCTTTTACCTATGTTTCACAATTGGCCTTCTTTATAGTAATGCTGAAGCTCCGTTGTGATTTATGCAAGACTTCAATTCCAGTCATCTTGCTAGAGCACATAAGCTGCAGAAGTAATCCAAACATAAAAGCCAAGCAATAGCAACTGGATAGCCGAAACAAATTAATTGAACAGACTGCAGATGAAGCTCACTTGATAGCCCTAGTGCATTAAAACAGAATAAACAAAGGAATGCCAAATACCTATTCTGACAGATCAGTGTCAGTATACAGTACACCTCGTGAGCTGCAGAATAATTCTTATAACCACCTTGTATTACGGATATCTTAAAGGATATCAAACGCAGAAATAGCCTTCAAAAGGTAGAAGCGACCAAAGTTCAAGCTGCAGATGTATGAGATAGCCGGATTTCAATTATTGAAGCTGGTTTTAGTTAGAGACCGACCCCCATGGAGACCTTATCTTCAGCAAGCAAGATAAATGTTCCCAGTGTAAAATGGATCACCTTTTTGTCTTTCTACAGCAATACTTATCTTCTTTTCTTTTTCTTCTTTCTTAAAGCATTTAGCTTCTCCCTCGCGACTGTCAATCTTTCACATAAGGCTTCGGTGCTTGAATATTCACCTGCCAATCCTCTCTCTTGCAGCTCACTTAGAAGACTTTCACCCTTTTCAAGATTGTTTGCAGAACAGACGGCATTGACAAGAACTGTAAAAGTTGTAACATTGGGACACAGACCCCTCTCTTTCAGCTCCTCATAGAGATCAAACGCATGATCAATACAGCCACCAGCACAAAGGCCTGTTATCAGGACATTGTAAACAATAACATCTGCCTTTGCACCATGAAGGTCCATTGTAGCTTTCAATTTTAAGGCTTCAGAGACCTTAGAACTTTTGCAAAGTCCATGCATAACAGTTGTGAATGTGGCAACAGTTGGAATCAGATGCACCCGAAGCATACATTCAAGTACCAGCATTGCTTCCTCCATCTTCCCACGATGCACAAGCCCCCGTATAATCGCACCCTCAGCTACATTACGGGAGCTAACACCTAGCAACTCCATTTCATCTTTTACTTTGAATGCTCCTTTTACATCTCCAACTTTACACATACTAGTAATTAGATTACAATATTGTCTGTCAATTGGGATGAAACCCTCTTCGAACATTTTATGCAATAGATGACGTGAATTTTCGAAGTCCAATGTTCTTTTCAGTCCCTTAAATATTGAGTTGTAAGTGTCTCCATCGGGAGAAACACCAACGGTAGTCATTAAAGTAAGTAGATCAAGGGCCCTCTTCATCTCGCCCCTTTCACTATATTTACTGATAATCATGTTGAATGTGAATTTATCTGCCACTGTTCCTCCAACAATAATCTTTATCATAAACTTCACTCCAATATCCAGCAGGCTCGACTCACAGAGTCCACGAATCACATAATGGCATGTTAATTTATCTGGAGCAAAACCTTTTTCTCTAAGTGACTGATATAACTTAGAGCACTCAGATATGTTTTTCTGTCTCGAGTAGCCTCGTAATAGAATATTATATGTAGCCAAGGAAGGCATTTGATTTCTCTGTCTCATTGTAGAAATGAAACTGCTCACCTTATCCATTTGTCCATGTTTGGTGTAACCATCCATCATCACATTCAGTGCCACGGTATCTGGGCTAAGTCCATTCCTTGTCATCTCATCATAGAAGTAACGGGCAACCTTAGGCAAGCCACTCTTGAAAAGTCCATCAATGATACACGTATACATGACCCGGTTTGAAGAGGGGTCTCCTCTATTCAATGCTCTTCCCAACAGAAGAATTGCAGCAACCAATTTATCCTTCCCACACAAGCCAGCTAGGAGATTGGTGTATGTATGACTATCAGGGAGCGCGTTTTTCTGAACCATCTCATCGATAAGGATTAATGCCATGTGGAAGTGGCCTAACTTACAGATCTCAGCCAGCAATGAGTTGTAGACAACAACACCAGTAGCACAGCAAATTCCACGGAGTTTATCAAAAAATCCAAGTGCCTCTGTAAGGTTTCCTCCTCTGCATATTCCCTTTAGTAAGCTTGCATAGGTGTACAAGCTAGGCTGAATACCCAAGTTAATCATTTCGTCAAACCAGGATAGTGCCTTTAACCCTTCACCTACACTTCCATAGCAGTCAATAACAGAAGTAAAAGCAATAGAACTGGGAACAAGACCAATCTCATGCATGTGACGCATGAAATCCTCTGCCTCTCTTACTCTTCCACATGTACAAAGAGAAGATATTAGTGAGTTGCATATGAAAGTGTTAGGACTATGGCCTGATTTTTGCATCATTGCATAGACTCTGATTGCTTTTAGGGGATCTTGCTGCTTACAAAAGTTGTAGATCAAAGTGGAGTATACCACATCGTTTGGGAAAACTCCAAACCTGTACATCTTACTTAATATCTCCATTGCTGTATTTAGCATTCCAGCTTTACAAAATCCATTTAGAAGCACCGAGTATGCAACAACATCAAGACATATACCCCTCTCAAACATTTCCTCAAGTAAAGGTAAAACTTCTCCAAGTGACCCCATTTTGCACATCCCTTCTATTAACATTGTATATGCAATATGATTAGGAGATAATCCATCCAACTTCATCTTCTTGAGGATATTTCTTGCAGAATCCAATATGCCATGCTTGCAGAAACCATTCAAGAGAGCCCCATAACTAACTTCATTGGGCCGTAACCCTCTTGCTTCCATTTCATTCAGCATTTCTTGAGCCTCTTTAAGATTGCCTGCTCGACAATGCCCATCAATCAAAGCATTGAAAGTGATACAATTTGGTGAAAGATTTAACTTCAACATCTCATGAAAAATCTTCATTGCAACATCAATCTTACCCTCTTTCACAAACCCGTTAATAAGAGTGTTATAGGTGATATGATTTGGAACAATCAATCTCTTCTTCATCTTCCTCAATACTAAATAACCTTTAGAACTCCTATTATTCCTACATAAGTCATCTATAAACATATTGTACGTACAAACATCAGCCTCAATACCCTTAGAGTTCATGCAATCGATCAATTCTAAAGCGGCCTTATACCTGCCCTTTTTGCAATACCAATTAAGCAAAGTATTATAAGTAACCACATCAGGGTTATAACCACTCTCTACCATCTTTGCAAGAAAACAACTTGCTCTCTCGACCTTTCCTTTGGTACAAAGAACTTGTAAAAGTATATTGAATGTACCAACATTAGGGCAAACACGTTCAGCAAGCATTTCTTTGAAAAACGACCATACACACTCAGCATTCCGTTGCTTCCCCATCGCTGCTAAGAGCATATTACAAGTGTAAACCGACGGTTTAAATGCTCGAGAACTCATCAAATGGAAAATCTGAAGAGCATCTTGAAGTGTACCTTTTCTCACATAAACCCTAATTAAAATATCAAAAACAGACGGGTTCGAACTACAAAGACAATACGTATCCATAAGAGACTGGAAAAGAGAATTTGGCGTAACACCCATGTCAGATAAATGCCTCAAAACTGACTTAACGTAGTCATGCATTCTAGCTCTAACGAGTATGTGGGTAGTTATACCATACATATGAATAATGTGACTGAATTCTAAACCGGGTTGCTTAATAAACCAGTTCAAAAATTTCAAAGCTAACTTCCCGTGAATTGGCCTCAGTGAAGCCATTTTATACCCCATATGATTGAGCGAGTCCCAACGGTCCAGGGTTAGAATAGTGTAGATGCTCTTCTCCATTTTTTCACCTGTTCCCACATATATACATATAAACTTAAAACATATATATGACAAAAAAGAAAAAAAAAAGTGAAAATAGATTAAGGGGGAAGAGTACTTGCTGCTTGGGTGTTCACTGGATAATTATTTGCTGTGCGAACTTTTCTAGAGAACCCAATTTGAGAGAAAGCTCTAAACCGCGAACGCATCGCATCGATGGTTAATTTTGTATTTGACTTTTGGGGTAGCGGTGCTGTTTTTGTGTTACATTCTGCGGAATCCAAAATGGAAAATGGTACTGCCAGCTGATGAGTTGTGTTGGAATGAAACTCTAAGCCAAAAACTCTGTTTCCATAAACAGATGTCCTAAAGCGGGCGGAGTGCTATTTCCTAAACTTCAAGGACGCAAGTGTAAATATTACACACTTGTAAAACCCAGCTGTGCTTCTAGGCTTTAACATAAAACCCAGCACTATTTCTTTTTTCTTTTTTTAGAATTTTATAACACAGCTAAATTATCAATTACTATCTGGCGGTAAGAGTATTACCATTGTTAGATCGTGATAATGGAGCCTAGTGCAGATATGAACCTTGATACATACGTGGGGTAATCAATTTCGTAAAACTAACGTGCTTATTATGCTGCTGAAACACTAGTTATTTCTATTTCATTTGAGCATGTGCATTTAGAAGCCTTTACTCTGTTTTTAACTGGAAACTCTCTCCTTGTGCTTTGTGTTAGTAGCCTGAATGATCAACATAGCAATGCAATTATAGTATTATACTGCCGGACAAGAAAAAGAAAGAATAAGGAAAAGGAACAGGTATAAATAAAAAAACAATACCTTCTATGGTCGTGTTTGGTAACAAGACAAATATTTTCGGTAAAAAATATTTTTTCCTAAAAAGTAAGTTGTTTTATTACATATTTTTTAGTGTTTGGTAAGTAGGAGAAAATATTTCCCAAGAATAATATGTGCGTGGGTGGTAGCGTGGTGGTCAGGATGGAAACGAGGGGAGTGAGGGGAGTGAGGGGCGGGGATGGGGTGGGATGTTGGGAATGGAGAGGAGACAACCAACATGGGATGCTACTTTACTATGTTGCTTAGACTTTCAAAAGTTGATATTGAAGGTGTTGGGAATGGAGAGGAGACAACCAACATGAGGTGTTGGGATGTTGGGAATGGAGAGGAGACAACCAACATGGGATGCTACTTGACTATGTTGCTTATACTTTCAAAAGTTGATATTGAAGGTGCGTTAGATCCTTCAAAAATACATTATTTTTGAAATACTTTTAGACTCGAAAAAACTTTTTTCCTAAGAAGCTCAAAAGAGAGAAGGAACCCATGAACTTCTTACCAGAGCCGGCTCCAGGACTTAAAGTTTATGGGTTTCTACCGCGATTTCAAGTTAATAACTGAGTTCACAATAAAATATTTATATATCTTTAATAAATTTTTACAAAGCCTGGACAAAAATTATTGAATTCTCGTAAGTATCACAGCCTCTAGATCCACCATTGCTTCCTATGATTAGTGAATATTAAATGCCTTGCAGAATCTATATCTGTTTAATTTGGATGCAATGGCCTAATTAAGAATCCAATCAAGACAAGCTACGGAGATGCTCGTCTTCTAACGGGAGAAAAAGTTACTACATAGTTGCGGGTCCCTAGTTCCAGCTAACACAAAGTGTTCAGTACTGGAAAGAAAGGGAGAAGAGTGTCAAACTGACTGGTTTGCAAGTTGTGTAGTTTCTATCTTATAAATTCAATCACTCTTTCTCATACATTTTCTGATACTGCAGTGCTACTGAAAAGAGGATATGCAACAAAAGAGCTGCTGAAGTGTTTGAGCCTGATAACTAATGCCCTACAGGAAGAATTTGAATACAGGAATCATAGTAGAGATCGAGAGAAGATCTAAAAACATTGACAACTAGCTCCTTTTGGGTAAGGTATTCATTTCTTTCTTTTATTTTTGTTTTCATGTCTTAGTTACTCTGCTCTTAATTTCAGTATCATATTTACGTGTTAATTAAACAATTAGCACATACAGAATTATACGAGTTACCTCTTGAAGCGTGAACAAAGCAGATTAATCTTGGTCTCCAGTTCCAGAGTAGCAAGACCGCGATCTCAGAAAATGTTCTACAGTTTTCTACTATGTTACCCAATAATATCCGAAAAGAGAGAATTTCCGGTGGGCGAAATTCCAAGGCAAAAACAAGTACAAAAACGGCCAGCCCTATATGAGATATATAGCCACATTTTTAAGGTTAAAACCCTTTAATAAAACCTATTAGTTTTTTTTATTCCACTAAGGAAAGGTTTCCTTTATTTCCTATTATTTAGGCACAGTAGGGACCAAAGAATTTAATTAATAATGCTCCCTATTATGGAACTAATTTTGAATTTTGAAATTAATTTCTACCGTAATAAATTACGAATTATTCCACTAAAAATCATAATTGCACTCCTTAGTTCAATTTCGAAATTCTTCCATTAAACCTTATTTAACTCCCCATGTTAAGAAAATACTAATCAATCAAATTAAATTATTAACAATTTAATTTTTTTGATTACTTCCTTTAGACTTTTGTTTAACTTATTTTATGTGTCAGATACAAAATCCACAGGGCGGTGTAACGACCCGGTCGGTCGTTCCGTAGAATTTGCACAGTTATTCTTGTTGCCTTGTTATGCATTGTTTAGTTGTTTATGATGTGTTGGAGTCGGGTGGTTCGGGTTCGGAGTGGTTGTAATGAGAATTCAGACACTTAGTCTCTTAAAATAGCCTTATAGTTGGAAAAGTCAACTGGGAGTTGACTTATTGGTAAACGATCTCGGAATGCGGATTTTATGGCTCGGATAGCTTCGTTAGGGAATTTGGGACTTAGGAGTGTGTTCGGAATGTATTTTCGATGTCTGGTGTAGAATTAGGCTTGAATTGGCGAAAGTTAGTTTTTGACGTTTTCCGGTCGGCAGTAGAAAATAGGCTATCGGGGTCGGAATGGAATTCCGGAAATTGGAGCAGGTTCGTAATGTCATTTTGGATATGTGTGCAAATTTTCAGGTCAATCGGAGGTGTTTTGGATGGTTTCGGCATCGTTGGTGGAATTTAGAAATTTCAAAGTTCATAGGCTTGAATTTGATGTGATTTTGGTGTTTTGATATTATTTTGGGTGTTCCGAGGGTGCGACTAAGTCCAGATGATCATTTATTACTTGTTGGTATTTATGGTTGGGGCCCCGAGGGGTCAGGATTGATTTTGGATGGTTATCGGGGATTTTGGACTTGGATTGTGCAGCAATCAGCTGCTGGTGTCTTTTTGTTGGTGTGACCGCAGGTGCGGGCCCGCAGAAGCGGACAGGAAACTGCAATTGCGGATATTGGACGGCTCAGTGGAAGGCCGCAGATGCGGACTTGGGGATCGCACATGCGGAGTCGCAGGTGCGGAAATGGAGTCGCAGGTGCGAGTTTGGTCCAGTTAATGAAAAGTCGCAGGTGCGGTATATTTGACCACAGGTGCGAGAAGTAGGACCGCAGGTGCGGAAAGCCTGGGCAGAAGGTATATAAGTTGGACTTAGCGAATTTTGGTCTTCTTCTCACCATTTTTCATACGGGTTTCAAGCTTTTGGAGGGTTTGTGAAGAGGAAAACGATAGTTCTTCATTGAGGTAAGGTTTTTGGACTTTATAACTCGATTATTGTGATTAAGGACCTAATTAGTGATGCTAATTTGGGGGAAATCAGTGTAAAAATGGGTAATTAGGGCTTGAGATTAAGAGACCTTCTAATGGGGATTTGAGGGGTCATTTGGACTCCGATTTTAGTGTTCTTGATATGTATAGACTCGTGAGAGGAAGAGGATCATTTTGGTGGAAATTTTATCGAGTTCCGAGACGTGGGCCCGGAGGTTGGGTTTGGCCAATTTCGAGAATTGTGCCTAATGTTGATATTTTTTGATTGGGTTTCATCTCCCCTAGCATATTTTGATGTGATAAATCTGGTTTTGATAGATTCGGAGCATTCGGGAGCCGATTCGAGTGCAAGAGTATTGCAGAGTAGATTTTCGGACTAGCTGAGGTAAGTAATGACTTTAAATCTTGTCCTGAGGGTATGAAACACCGGACTTAGCATCTCTTCACTGTTTTGGAGTGACGTACACACTGGATGACAAGTTTGTGGCGTACACGAATTGGAAAATTGGAAACTGGTTCTTTCCGAGGCAACTATTGAGTTGCGAAACTGCTTTTAAATCATATGATAAATAATATTTCTATGTTTTTGATATATTTGGGTTGTAAGCCATGTTTGGGGCCTCGTGCTGACCTGTTTAGACCCCTTGGGGGCTGTTTTTTTTTATATTCCTCACTATGGTAACTATGTTTTACACTCAGTCATTTTGTTAAGCTGTTTTCAATGTTCAAACTTGTTGATATATTTCATGATATAAAATACTGTTTGGGTCGAGAACCCCGTTTATTTATGGCCCGAGTGGCATTTTGAGAGTTTCTGACTGAGTGAGGCCGAGAGCCAATATTGTGAGGATATATGATGGATCTGGCTGCACGCCGCAGCATGTTACACTCTTATGATATGAGAGAGGCCGAGTGCCCGAGTGATTGATGCCATGATTTGGCAGTTTATAGCGCTTGGGCTGTAGGAGCCCATCCGGAGTCTGTACACCCCCAATGAGCGCAGGTACCTACTAAGTGTGAGTGCCGAGTGATGAGTGATTGGGAGGCATGAGTGATAGTGAGGCTGCCCGAGGGGCTGATTCTGAGTGGTGATTTGCCTGATGGGCGGTTTATGATACTTGTTTTACCTGAGTGACTATTTATGATTCATTTCATCTTAAAACTAATACTTTTTGGGTATTTTACAGAATTTACTGGAAACCATATATTTTTCAAAGGAATTTTTACTGAAATTGGATTTTAAAGCGTATTGATTTAATGTATACATTGTAGGAAAGAAAGACTGTTTCTTGTGACTTGATGATTTGATCATGTGTGTTTTCTTACTGCTCAAGACCTGATTTATTTTTATTACTACTGAGTTGGCGTACTCATCATTACTCCATTTACCTCTATGTGCAGATTCAGGTATTGGTACCGGGCGTTAGCCATCTTATTACTCACGGAGCCGGAGCTGGAGTCGGGACATCGAGGTAGATGTTAGCGTCCGCAGCATCTCTATCTCCCTTTCCTCATTTTGTACTTAGTACTTCGTTCTGAGACTTGTATTATGACAGTAGTATTATTAGTATCCTTCTTAGATGCTCGTGACCTGTTGACTCCAGATCTGTGAATTGATTATAAACAGTTAGCTTATTTTGCTTGTTAAAGATTTAGAAATATATATACTTTAACGAAAGGTTATTTAATGTTTGGGGAAATTTCATAAAGGAAATGTGTAATTTTGTGATAGTTGGCTAGCCTAGTTCCACGATAGGCGCCATCACGGCCGGTTAGGATTTGGGGTCGTGACAGCCGGGTTTACACATTAAAACTTATCAGCGTTCATAAAGGAGTATCATCAATCTCAAAATCCGAGACATGGATTCTATCATCTAATTATTACTTCCCTAATGTGTATCATTATTGTCCAATTTATCAGGCTTATTGACGCACGAAAGAATCTATCCTATTAATAAATCAAAACAATGAATGACATGCAACTAATGATTATTATATCAAGATTAAGAGTATAAGTACATTGAATGGACTAGACAAATTATTTTATTAAGTCAGTATAAAATACTTATCTTTACTTGATCCGTTCAATACATACGAAATGTACTTGCACAAGAAGACGGAATTAAACCATTCCTATAATCAAGAAAAATTATATATAATCTTGTCCTACAATCATTCTGATGGTTTGTCCAATTCCATCATTAGATTATGAATATAAACTTTTTGACTTATAAGAACTGATGATTTAATCTTCCGTGTATAAGTTGAACTCTATACACTAAATCATCAACTATATAAGTAAAGGACACACAGACAAACACATGATCTTTTTTTAAAATAAAAACTTTGTTGAACTGAATAAATAAATAAACAATTATTCCATAAAGAATACTATAACAATATGCATGGTTTATAGTATATCCTAACAATCTCCCTCTTATACTCATAACCATGTGTCTACAATTCTAACACCCATTCTGTCTACATGCCTCTCAAAATTCTTTTGTGGCAAGCTATTAGTAAACGGGTCCGCCAAGTTGTTCTCTGATGAAATCTTGGTGACTACTATATCCCCTCTTTGCACTATCTCACGAATTCAATGATATTTACGCTCTATGTGATTTGCTCTTTTATGGCTTCGTGGCTCCTTCGAATTTGCAACTGCACTACTATTATCACAATAAAGTGTTATTGGTGCTTGAATCGAGAAAACCACACCCAACTTTCTTAGGAAGTTCCCGAGCCAAACCGCCTTTTTGGCTGCCTCAGAGGCTGCCACATATTTGTCTTCCATGGTGGAATCAGCAACACAAGTTTTCTTGATCCTCCTCCAACTTATGGCTCCACCTCCCAAAGTAAACACATTTCTGAGGTAGACTTTCTAGAGTATCTATCTGATTGGAAATCTGAATCAGTGTACCCAATAGGCACAAGGTCATCTGAATGGTACACTAGCATATAATCCATAGTCCTTTTGAGGTACTTGATTATATGCTTAACCGTTTTCCAATGCTTTCTCCCAGGATTAGACTAAAATCTACTAAAAACGACCACGACAAAGTAGATATCAGGTCTAGTACATAACATGGCATACATCAGACTCCCCACAACAGATGCATAGGGGAAAACCTTCATCTTCTCTATCTCTTCATCAGTTTTAGGAGACTGATCTTTAGATAGGGAAATTTCATGCATGAAAGGGAGAAATCCTTTCTTGGATCACGCATGCTAAACCTGTAGAGTATTGTATCAATATAAAGAGCCTGGGATAAGCCGAATATCATTTTCTTGTGATCTCGCAAGAGCTTGATCCTAAGGGTATGATCCGTTTCTCCCTAATCTTTCATATCGAAATGCGTGGACAACCACTGCTTAACTGAACCCAACATGCCCACATTATTTCCGATGAGCAATATGTCATCTACATATAAGGTTAAAAATGCCACTTTGTCCCCATCCCACTTCTTGTGTACACAAGACTCGTTAAGACATTGATCAAAATCAAAAGTTTTATTCGCCTTGTCGAAACAAGTGTTCCATGCCCTAGATGCCTGATTCAGTCCATAAATAGACCTTTTAAGCTTACACAACATATGTTCCTTGCCACTTTCCACGAAACCATCAGGTTGCATCATATAGATGTACTCATCAAGACTTCCATTAAGGAAAGTTTTCTTGACATCCATTTGCCAAATCTCATAATCATAATGAGCAGCAATGGATAAGAGAATTCTAATAGACTTAAGCATGGCTACCGGCGAGAAGGTTTTCTCATAATCGATCCCTTCTTTCTAAGTAGACCCTTTCGCTACAAGCCTTGCTTTAAAAGTTTGCACCTACACCTCTCTCTTTCTTATAGATCCACTTGCATCTATTGGGTTTAACCCTATAAGGTGGTTCTATGAGATCCCAGACTTGATTAGAGTACATAGACCCCATCTCTGATTTCATAACAGCAACCCACTTGTCAACTTCTTTATCATATAGTGCTTGGTGGTAATTGAAAGGTTCGAAAGTTGGCTCCTCAAGGATCCTATAATATGATTCTCCCAAGAGCGTATAACGAACTGGATGTCTTATTTCTCTCCCACTATAATTACACACTATATCAGTTGCAGCTACACCATTATGATCTTGCTGTTGAAACACATCATTATCAGGAACCCGAGTCTCCATGCTAGCCACAAGGATATCAACGACTTCATCTTGTTGTGCAGTTTGCTCAACGTAAATCCCACTACTTTTTGGTAGTATGACTTCGGGCACTTGTTCTTGCGCGACATCAAGTCTATTGACATTTCTCCCACTACTAAAATACAATGGCATGTCAAAATCGACTTCCGGGGTTTGCATATTGTCGTATTTTTTTCCAGATGACTGTGTTTTCATTCCTTTGCTAAGTTTTTGTAAAACAATTTTACTTCTAGGAACATGGTTCACCAAATAGTCTTCTTCAAGAAACTTGGAATTTTTGCTTATAATTACCTTCTTTTCTTTACGACAATAGAATAAACCACATCTCGTCCCTTTTGGATAGCCCACAAACACACATACATCCGTTCTCGCCTCCAATTTGTCTGTATTCACTTTTAGCACATGTGTCGAACAACCCCAAACTCGAATATGTTGCATACTAGGCTTGCGCCCAGTCCACAATTATGTGGGGGGTCAAAGGTACTAACTTTGAAGAACTAAATTCAGAACGTAATTTGTTGTTTCTAAGGCATGTCCCTAAAAGGACGAAGGCAAGCTAGAATAACTCATCATTGATCTAAACATTTCCATAAAAGTCCTATTTCTTCTTTCAGCTACACCATTTTGTTATGGTGTTCCAGGTGTAGATAACTGAGAGGTAATTCCACATTCTGATAAGTGACTAATAAATTCTGCAGAGAGGTACTCCCCACCACGATCAGATCGTAGTGTCTTGATATATTTATTATGTCGTTTTTCAATCTCTGTCTTAAATTCTTTGAACTTTCAAAACATTCAGACTTTCGAGGCAATAAATAAATATATCCATATGTTGAGTAATTATCTGTGAAAGTCACAAAATACTCAAAACCTATCACGACCCAAAATCGAGGGACGAGACCGGCGCCTAACCGGGTGAACCCGGATTGCCTTTCCTACCCAACGTATTACCCCGCGTTCATAACATGCATTATTTCGTATGAGTTAGCCGATTTTAGTTTCAAAGTACATTTTACAACATATCTTCATTTGTTTCCTCTTTTAGCATTTCAACGATTGATATCCAAACATACATAATATATTCATAACTTTCCAACATGATCCACGATTTCGAGTACGTACTGTTACTATCCAAAATACATATAAACACCCACATCATATCTACGGAGCCTCTACGAATACTAGGGATTTTACATAACTTGCCGGTAATAAGGCCCCGACTATACCTTTACAACATAAGCAAAAAAGGGTGGTATAATCCACACACGGCCCCGAGGAGAAGAGGGGCTCACCACAACTGTTGTAGAGATGAAGAGGAGGTACCACTAACGGCGGGCTGAGCTACCTGCTATGGAACCACCTAAATCCATATAAAAGATGTAGCGCCCCGGCCAAAAGGGACGTTAGTACTATGGAATAGTACTAGTATGTATGAACAAAATTTATCCCAAGTACAATCAACCAATATACAGATAAGAAAAAGGACAGTAATAGGACCAACAATCAAAACACAGAGACAATAAAAGTCAACAATTTTACAATCTCTCCTTTTTCCTTTCCAATCACCACCATATTCACGAGTTTCATCAATTTCATATCAATAGTGATAAAGATCACATTTCCACCCTTATTACCTCGGCCACCCTTATCACCACAACCCACACCTTATTACTTCGTGTTGCGACTCGCAACCCGACCCCGCCTGACAATTTATATTTCATAACCACACCACCAATAATTTCATCACAAAAGCAACAACAACAAACAATTTCATTATAAGAACTTTCCTTTCAAGGATCACAAATTCAACAACAACACCAAACAATTTCACCACAAGGGTCTTCCTTTCAAGGATCACAAATTCAACAACAACACCAACAATTTCATCACATGGGCCTTCCTTTCAAGGATCACAAATTCAACAACAACACCAACAATTTCATCACACGGGCCTTCCTTTCAAGGATCACAAATTCACATTTAACAATTCATTTACTTGGGCTCAAGGCATCCCAAACTTTCATCAAGCAGCAATTTATGCACAAGGTGTTTCCATAATCGTTCAACTTATTTACAATGCTTCATATCAATAACTTTAAACAACTACCATCTTTGCACATAATAAGGTAGGCACGCCAAGTCACAATTCAAAATCTCATCTAACACAGTGGGGTGGCAATCAACTAGACAGTCAATTCACATATTTTCATATAAGTACACATACCGTATGCTTGCCACAACAAGAGGGATTTTACAAGGGTTAAAGTTAGCCATACATACCTGGAGTCGAAATCCCTTTTTAACTTTTACTCACAAATCACCGAACCGACTAGTACCGTCAATCTAGTTCACAATTAAACATATTCAACTCAGAATTGGAAGTCATGCATACAATTCAGACTCTCTTAAGCATTTTGCCAAACACTATGTGACCCCATTAGATTACCAACCCCGTCTTTGTGAAATTTACCCCAACCCACTCCCTCTTACTAGATTAACACCATTATCAAACATGCATGCAAGGTCTTAGTTAGTATTTTCAAGAATCAATTCATGATAATCCTCCTTTTGTTTAAAATTAGAAAATTAATGAAAAAAGGGTTGGGAACCCTTACCTGCTAGAATGAGGAAGAAGGAGATTACTCGAAATATCAGGCCTGAGGGACTTTGAAAATCAAATTGATGGAAGAACCACTTTCTCTCTCAAGAACTCCCCTTTCCTTCTCTCTATTTTGTTAAGAAAAATGGTAAAAATGAAGGGGTGGGGTGTTTTAATGAACTGGGGGTCGGGTTTTAAAATTAGAAAAATTAGGAGCCCGACACAGGAATGCGGTCAGGAATGCGATCGCATTCCTGACATGCGGTCCGCAGAATGGCCCTCAAGATGGGCCAAACTTTAAAAACACACTGTGCAGGTATGCGACCACTATGCGGTCTGCATACACGTTATGCGATCAGTGCGTCGCATAACCTCCCTCACCAAAAACCAATGGGCAAGAATGCGGCAACTATGCGGTCCGCATAACCATAATGCGATCGCATTCTGGACCGCATAGTTGTCCTCAATTTGACAATAGTGGCCTGCCCAGGTATGCGACCATTATGCGGTCCGCATACCCGTTATGCAATCGCATAGTGCGTCGCATAACGCCCAACTTCTGGAAAATTACATCTTCCAACTTCCGGGGTGCTTTTATTCAAAATAGGTCCGTTTTTAAGGATTTCTACAGTTATAACAACTCGGGGACTTATTTGGGCATTATATTAAATAAGAAATTTTATGGGTCCTTACAAAACCACCTCTTGCTTAGACATTCATTGAACCACACAGATTAGAAAGAATTAACTCTAATTTATCACTTGCCAATTTCGTTTTGAAGGGAAATTTCATTTTGTCATTTTCCTTCTAAACATGATTCACAAGTTGGTAGTGCCTCCACTTTTAATGAACTTAAAGGTCCATCCTTAACCAACCTTGAAATTCTGTTTAGATTTATATGACCCAAACTCGTGTGCCATAAATATGTTTCACTCAATTCAGAAGAACGTTTTCTCTTATTGGGTAAATCAATATAATTCAGTTCTTTAGGCTGTAACAGTTTAGGAATAGAATCAACAATAAAATGACCATTAATCAATGTAGGCAAAGAGATAATATTTATTATGACTAATAACACATTTATCAATATCATGAAAAGTAATGTCATAACCATCTCTCATAGCGCTAGAAACCGAAATTAAATTACTTCTAAGGGAAGGTACATATAATGTGTCCTTTAAAGTTAATACTCTATTACTACCAAATGAAATACTAACATTTCCTAATGCTAAAGCTGGGGCTGCCGAATCATCTGCTTGATAAACATTGATTTCTCATCTACTTAGACGCCGCGTTACCTGAAACCCCTGCAAGTAAGTGCAGACATGATTAGTGGCTCGAATCTACATACCATGACATGGTAGAAACAGTCGCTAAAATAGTGTCAACGACAAGTAGATGTAAATCACTTGGTTCATTATTCAGTTTGTCCAGATAAGTCAGACATTGCCCTTAGGCTTTTTCACACCAGCAGTTGCGCCACCAACAAAGGGTATATGAGTTGTTTTCTTCTTCTGCTCGCCTCTCGGCTTATAAGAAGAACCTCTCTCAAAATTCAGTGCCACAGGAGGAGCTTGTTGCTTGATAATAGTCTCGGTTGACTGCAACTCATTCAGCAATTTTGCAAGTGAAAAATCCATTTTGTTCATATTATAATCCAGGCGAAACTACTGAAAACTGCCAGGCAAAATCTGCATGATCATCTCAACCTATGTATCCTTATCAATGTTAGCTCCAAGGACCTCCAGTTTATTCAGAAGACTCATCATCTTCAGAACATGGTCCCTAACAGATGAACCTTCAACCATTTTGGTATTCGGAAGAGCTTTCATGGCAGTCTGCTTAGCCGCATGATTATGATCTCCAAACATCTCTTTGAGATTTTTCAGAATGTCAAAAGTAGACTCCATAGACTAATGTTTATGTTCTAGAACATTCAACATAGATTCCAGAATGTAACATCGCGCCATCTCATCAGCCTTAACCCATTTTTGGTACGCTTTCCGTTCATCATCCGTAGCATCATCTCCAGGTTTTTCTGGACACAACTCATCGAGCACAAATTTGTACTCTGACAATATCCAAGTTTAGTTTCCAATATCATATCTCGGACGCTCAAGTTTGTTTTGAGTAACTGATGTTCTAAACGTCAATACCACACAAGAGGGGGGGGGGTGATTTGTGTGGTGTCCAATTTTCACGTGCACTAGTTATAGAAGGACCAGATTCTTCTATGTGTTCCAACACCTACAGTTTGTGGAATAATAAATACAGAAATTAAAGAACACAGAGATTTTATGTGGAAAACACCTGGCTCAAAAAGGTGAAAAACCCACGACCTACTTCCGAGTAGGATTTTTCCAAACTCTTTACTAAATCAGTGAGCCAAACAACATTTACCAAAACTCTTTTTTAAACCTAGGATTACCTCTAATCCCTTTGTGGAAAACTAGCCTCTAGCTATTTTTGACAAACTCCGAGTTAGCTATAACTTGAAACACACAGTACCTATTAAAGATGCTTCTAGATAAAGCTGAAAAGGTACAAGTTGAAATCACCTACTACAAATAAACTAGACTACAAGACAACAGTTGGAACTGGTTCTTCTAGCTGGTTCAAGTAGCTTCAAAGTCGCACACTTAATTCTCACACGAACTGCTTGCAAAATTGCCTTGCTAATTTTGCTCTCAATTCTTGCTTAGTTTCTGCTTTTGTGCGTGCCTGTACAATAAGAACGCTGAGCAATATATAGGATCAGTAGACAAGAGATTTACTAGAATTCTGATGCTACTCTTCCTTTGTGAAAAAGTTCTAGTTAATCTCATCTCCTTAAATCCTTCCTTATCATGATTCCGTTCTTACTGAATAAGAAGCCCTTCTCCTCATCATTTTGCAATCTTTTCAATTAGGAGATATCTCTTTAATTCACAAATCTCGTTTATCTCCTGCATGTGCACCTCACGTGCCTTTAACTCTGCATGTGTCTATGTCTCTAGTGATGGGCCTAGTTCATCTTTGAGTCCTTTGTCAATCTTCAAAACCATTCAGTTTCTTGGCCCAACAAATTCTCCCTTTTTGATGATGACAAACTCTGTGCTTAGGCCTGTAACCAACTTAATCCACCATTGACACTTTTTAGAGTATTAAGCATTTATCATAAAGAACCATGTTCATTAGATTATAAATATCACATGTTCAAAGTAGCACATCTTTCCCCTTTTGGCATCATCGAAAAGTTGCAAAATGTTAGAAGTCCCAGATATATAAGAATTACTCATGGCCACTGGGCAACTGCAAGTGCAATCATGGATTAATCATCAATATTAAACCAAGAATGCAAACTATGAACTTCAGTGACCCAGATTAGGGATCTTTCTTGTTTTTTTTGCTCATAGTGTTAACTGTTTTTATTTCTTTTTGTGCATTGTGGATGAACAATGCTTTCTATCAACAGAACCTCAAGTCGATTTCGATCATCCTATACTGGGCCAATAACCTTTCAAGGATCCACAATCACCTTATTCATGCCACACGCGATCAACTGTCAAATCAGGACACAACTCTCATAGGCTGCAACCAAAGGAACAGAGCACCTCCCAGTCATAACTTCTCCCACTGGTGACAGTACCAAAATCTCCATACCTGATCTTAATCTCTAACAATCAAATGACTAACACGTCACACTTATACGATCTCCCCATGGGATGTACCCCCACAACCTTACGCACCAAGTAGCATATCAATGGCCATTAACCATGCTATTTCTATAATACTAGCCAAGCGTCCGCATTCCAATACCCAACACTTCTACCACAAAACAGATCATTCTCAGACAGCCCAAAAATAGTGCCAGCATGCTCTGAACAGCTGAAATCCTTCCCTACTCCTCCGAGCTCGTGACATTCTTATAAACACCGAACTGCAACTTTGGTCTTCAACTTCCAATTTTTATACCGCTAGTTGCACCTATCATGCCACCATACGAGAGTACAAGAATTCCATCATAACTCTTGAACCACCAATTGAATAGACACTTCATTGGCTAGAACCTCTTTCACTCAACTCATTTTAGAAGAATAGTTACAACACGCAACCGAATTCCCATAGCCGCAGAAAATGTAAACCTCAAGTCGTAGTCTAACCGCCATAACTCTTCCGATATCCATTTACAAATAACAAGGCCATCAGAATCAAATACCTCCAAATTAATCAAACTACGATGGCTGTCAAGCCCGCATGTACAACCACGAATCACCTGTATATCTTAACACACCGAAGGAACCGCTCATTCCCACAACCATGCTGATTCAACCCATTATTAATTGACTCAACTTCTTCCAATTAACTCTTGACTTGCCTTTGGAATAATAGTCATATTCAAACACTTAACAAACCTCAAACAACACTCATCCCGAGTAACCCAAAGCACGAGACCACATCGTCTCGATACCCATAAGCCATCTCCTACCCTGCTCGTGCACTCAATAGTATCTCCAACATACACCCATTCTGGAAGTCCTTCTACGAATTCAAAGTTATTTCTCCCATATCTCTAGCATTGCACCGTAGACCCAGTGATAACATATAAATTCCCTAAATATTTTTCACACTCTGCTGCAAAACCTAGCCCTTAGCCGCATAACGAACCCCAAACCCCTAGAGACCGCACTTTAATTCTTGAAACCACTAGAACCATTGTTGAGAGTCACCCACTTTGACGTGGTCCCAAATATAACCAAATTGTAGTGCTCTACTAGCACATGATCATTCTCGAAGAAGAAACCAAATGAATTCTTTTCCTTGTACATCACAGCCAGAAGAAACGTAAACTCTGAGTCATCCAAAAATCTGCACATGAATCGATAAGGCTAAATGTAGCACACATTCATCAAGTCCTTTTTCCCGAAGTAACTTTGATGTTTTCTTTCTTTAGTTATAACTAATCTACCAATATACCGATAACCCGATACTGCCAATGCACACAACCACGTGACCCAGTCGTAAATGGTGGGCTCCTCACTTAGCTTCAAGCCACAATTACATAAATCCATAATTCACAATGACTCATAATTTTCCTCGGTTACCATGATTTCGCATCATCGCTTCGCCAAATTCCTCATGACCTCTTGTTAAACTTGCATAACATAACTCTTATCATCTCCAACACACACTCGACCTCCTGACCGCTACACCATTTTATTCAAGCGATCCCAGCTCACATCGTAGCACAAACTTCATATTGGATAGAAAATAAAGTTCTTTAGAGGACCTTTACTAGGAATCATGAAACTCCTAACACCTCATAGGAGATATCCCACATATGTAACCCCATATGGACATCTTCCAACGACATTGCCCTGATTACATCCATCACAAAATCAGTTAATCATCCTAAGACCGCGCTCGCCCACCAGTCAAAAGCGCCCGATCATTCCTATCAACATTAAATGAAGGTCCAACGATGCATCCAAAACTCGAAGTCATACTACATCCCAAGCAACCTCTTTCTATCATATTCAAACTTCCGAAGCATAAAGCCGCCATCTCGAACGAAATACACAGACTTAGTCTCTCGTTCACCATGACCATAATTGCGCTAAGCTTTTTGGAAGCATGTGGTCGTCCTACCACGAAATCCATACGATACACTAAAATTCCCATGATGAGTTAACCATCTTTCCAAGCAAACTTCTCTACCTCTAGCAATTCAACCTTCGTGAGACACCTCCCACCATGTCCTTGATCCTTCGCTTCCCAAATACTGCCTCCAATCATAATCCATCTCTATAGCACCCCGAGCTAATAAATTGCTACCAGTTTTAAGCCTCCATAAAGATCATCTCCTTTGAGCCATCAACATTAGAAGCATCGCTTCGACTTTGAAGCCGCCATACACCGCCACCTTTGATAAACGCTGCTTAGGCATAATTCCACAACATCTTGTCTGGAAAACAATTCAAAGGAGACCATAACACCGATGAGCCTTAATGTGTTCCAATAAGGACGGTGACACCACACCCCAATGAGAATTCCACCACGTTCAAAAATATCAAGTCTCGCTACTCCATCACCAAGGTCTGATCATCCATAATCCAATGTCCTTTCCTCCGATGGAATTAAAGGTCGAGCCTCCAAACCATGAACGAGAAATACTTTTTTCAAGTCGTTCACTGTTGCAACACATGAATAAGCACCTTACCATTTACACCTACATTGCGCGATAACAACGTATGGACGTCATAACACATTAGTCATAGACTCAAAACCATAGGCAACACTAGAACTAGGATGAAACAACAGAGCACCTTTCCACAAGACAACGTTAATAGCCCGCTTGAATATGGAGGGAGAAACATCCTGCACCACATCTGCAGTACCACTACAACTCCTCGATGCCTAATTTATAATAAGCGCTCGACGTCGCATAAGAACGAGTAGGAAGGAAATGAAGGCATAGGCTTCAATGGGGTCAAATCACACGACGAGAAATCAAGAAGGGAAGTGCTCCTAACAGTCATGTATCCTCTCGAAGATAAGTACAGACATCTCCATACTGATCCGCAAGACTCTATTAGAATTGCTCTTGACTCGTGAGACCCAAGTAAACCTAAAGCTCTAATACTAAGCTATCACAACCCAATTCCCACTATATGTCATGATAGCGCCCAACGTCGTCGTTAGGCAAGCCAACGGTGAACTATCAATTCAATTATTCATTTATCGTTTTTGAAATCATAAATCTTATTAAGTAGAGAATTCAATAAATTAACAATCATGACTACTTAAAATATTAGTAAACTATAAAATAAAAGATGAAAATATCAAGACGAACCATAAACAACCCCTAGAGAATCCCAAACTCCGGTGTCACAAGTGCATGAACATTTACTAAGGAGTACAATAACAATGCAACATCTTTCTGGAATATAAAATAGACATGATAAAGTAACTAAATAAGATGCAGTCTCTAAAGGCTGCGATGTGTAGCATATAAATACAGCTCACCCTAAAGTCCCCTCAGCAGCTACGCCTACGCACCAAGATGACCATCAAAGGAACATGTCGTATCCGGCACATTTAGTGCAGATTTGTAGTATGAATACGTAAATCAACGCGTTTTCAGTAAGTATCTAACCTAACCCCGAAGAAGTAGTGACGAGGGGTCGACATCGACACTTACTAGTGGTCCATTAAATATGATGCAGGAACCATAAGCAGGCATGAACTACAACAGGATCAATATAATAAGAAACAACTATCAACATGAGCCTTTAATGAAATATCAATTAAAATTTACATATAGCACATGCCACCCCAACAAATAAGAATCATCAAATAAATATATGATCTCCGGTCATAAGAGAATATCATGTAATTTCCAAGTCCCCAATCACGAGGATAATCTCGTGGGCATTTGGACTCCTAGCGATTACATAAGAGAATATCATGTAATTTCCAAGTCCCCAATCACGAGGATATTCTCGTGGGCATTTGGACTCCTAGCGATTATACACATGAATTATGTTGAGGTCGTTCAGCCTGATCCATATAGTCGTGTACATACACTGCCGAGTTCGTACGGACTGATCCATGGATTCATCTCATATATACATATATTGCCGAGGCGTTCATCCCAATTCCCAGGAAGAGAAGAAACTTATCGAACTACAGGGTACGTGTTTGCAATATATAAACGGGAACGTAAACTAATCATGACTTTTTACCAATTTTCGAATATCTTGCCAACAACTCAAGGTAATGAGATTTAATATAATATTATCTCTAATCACATTTCAATTATAAGTCTTAGGTAATTAAACTAACAAGTTGAATTCTGATAATACAAATGTTGCATGATAAAATCCTAAGTCTACCCGGACATAAACATGATATTGGATACATATGGACTCTCGTCACCTTGTGTGTATGTAGCTCCCCACAATAAGTAGCACATATCAAATACATCACCTAGGGGGTAGTTCCCCTTACAAGGTTTGAAAGGAGACTTACCTCGCTCCGATGTTCCATAACCGACTCCAATGCCTCTCTAACACCTCTAACTGGTACCCATCAATCACAAACTAGTCAAAAAACATGCAAATCAATAAAAATATACCCCAATACTTATAATTTAACAATTTATAACAATTCTCAACTCCGCTCGAAAAGTCAACAAAGTCAGCATGCGGGCTTAGGTGCCCTGGTTCCAAAAATTCTTGAAGATAATCATTACTCATATTATCATGAACATATAATTTATTCCTAATTACATGTCAAATTCTTGTGGTCAAAATCAAAAAAATATAAATTCGAGGTTTTCTTTAATGTCTCACATTTTCAACCAATTTTCATGTTTGAATCCATGTATAATTCATGCATTTAACTCACAATGTGAAGAAATCACTTGTCCAGTGATGGATGACGAAAAAGCTCCTTCAGAAATCGCCCCAAGCTCGGCTCCCAAGGAAGATTTGAGATAAAATGAGCAAAAAACCCATTTTTGCTATCTTATACACTACCCAGAGGACCTTCATCGCGAACACGAAAATTCCCTCGCGTTCGCGGAAAAAAACCATCTTTTGCTCCCAAACTCCTCTATGCGAACGCGAGAAAAGGTACCCAAACGCAAATATTTACCAGTCTGCCCTTCTGCGAATTCAAAGACCAAGTCAACCACCAGGCCAACTTCTTCATCGTGAACGCGAACTTTGAATCGCGAACGTGGAGCCTTGCCTCCCCCAAACCTTCTCAAATGCATGACAACTAACAACAGTCGTGAACGTGAAGAACCAAAATCCCAGAAGCCAAAATCCTTCTTCACGAACGCGATACCCCCTACATGTTCGCGATGAACAACAACAACAGCAAGACATGGAGAAATGATCTGAAGCCACCCCGGAACTTACCCGAGGCTCCCGGGATCTCGTCCGATCACACCAACAAGTCCCAATACCCTATCCAAACTTATATAAAGGCTCGAAAAACCAAAAATAACATCAAAATCATGAATCGACGATCAAAATCCTTTTATCGACTTTTAAATATTGAAACTTTGACGAACGAGTCTGAATTATACTTAAACATCCTGGAATGACTCCAAACTTTACGCACAAGTCACAAATCATGATACAAACCTATTCTAATGATTGGAACACCCCAAACGGAAATATATAACACCAAAGTCCACTTCAAATCAAACTTGAGAACTTCTACAATTTCCAAAATGCCAACTTTCCATAATAAGCGCCGAAATGCTCCGGGACCACCTGAACATACCCCCAAGTATGAAACGAACCTATTGGAACCTTCAAGTCTCGATTACGAGGTCATTTACTCCAAAGTCAAACCTTGGTCAAATTTTCCAACTTAAACCTTCCGAATTGAGAATTTTCCTTCCGAATCCACTTCGAACTTCCCGAAATTTAATTCCGACCCCACGTAGAAGTCATAAAACATTGTGATGACCCAAGGGGTCATTTTATAAAATTAGACTTTGTTTCATGCTTAAAAGCCATAAAAAGACTAAAATTAAATACCTCGATTTGTGTGCGCAGTCCGGGCGTGAAACCGAAAAGCTATTATGTGAAAATATGAGAAATAGTGATTTTTAGAATTTAAATTTGGTAAAAGTTGACTTTGGTCAACATGTTGAGTAAACAGACCCGGATCTATGTTATGACAATCTCGTGAGTTCCGCAATAAAATATGGGACTCGGGCGTATGCCCAGAAATGAATTCCGAGGTCCCAAGCCTTAGAAATTAATTTTTGAAAGAAATTGTTTTGCTGAAATTAAAGAAAAGAAATAATGCTAAAAATCATTGATATCGGGTCCGTATTTTGGTTTCGAAGCCCGGAACAGCTTTGTTATGATATTTAGGGATTAACTGTGAAATTTGGTGAAATCCGGAGTTCGTTTGACGTGATTCGGACATCCGGTTGAGAAATTATGAACTTTAAGAGTTTTTGATGAAAATGATGAGTTTTGAGGTTTAATTCATAGATTTACATGTTATTTTCATGCTTTTATCGCACGATCAAGTCCGTATGATATTTTTAGACTTGTGTGCATGATTTGTTTGGATCCCCGAGGGCTCGGGTGAGTTTCGGGTAGGCCACGGGGTGTTTTACACTTGAAAATAACTGCTGGTTTTTCAGTATCTGGTGTCCAGGTTTTTGTACTGTGCGATCGCATAGTGTAGTCTTCAGGGGTCCCAGGATTTGTGTTGTGTGATTGAACTCAGAAGCCTGCGATCGCATCGGCCAGCAGCCCCAACCCTGTGCGAACGCACCAGTAGCTGTGCGATAGCACTGCTTTAAATTTTGGCCTGGGGGAGGGAAATCCAATACCCTGTGCGATCACACCCCTCCCCATGCGATAACACTGATAAAAAATTCCTTACACTGTGCGATCGCACCTCTTTATCTGCGATCGCATAGTTGCCCAGTTCAGCTAATATAAATACCTGTTAAAGAACGGACAGAACACTTTCTTCACCAAAATTTCGAGGTTTTCAGCCCTAAAAACGATTTTCTTCAACAATCTTCATCCCCAAGTCATAGGTAATCAATTCCAAACTTTGTTCTTTCAATTCCTTACTATTTTGCTTCACTTTTAAAGCAAAAACAAAGAATTTTCATGGTAAAAATCTAGGATTTGGGTAAAATTAGGGTGTTTTGCAAAAATCAAATTTTATATCAAATTAAGGTCGTATTTTAAAACTAATAGCATATTTGGGTTTGTGGGTGAATGGGTAAACGTAATTTGGCCCGAACCACGAGTTTAGACCAAGCGGGCTCGGGGTCGGGTTTTCACTTTTTTTGAGAAAAGCTTAGGAAAAATTATATTTTCAATAAAGTTAGTTTCTTTAGCATTAGCTAATGTTATTAAGTTAATTTTGATTAGATTCGAGCAAGTTAGAGGTGAATTCAAAGGGAAAAGCAATAATTGAGGAGTGAGTTGCCTGCGGAATTGAGGTAAGTGTTTGGCCTGACTTTAGCTTGAGGGAATAGGACTCCCTACTTGTTTGTTATGTGAATTGCATGGGCGTGGTGTATAGGTGTGGTGACGAGTATCTATGCACCACCCAAAGTGTTTGATAAAATATGATCCCCTTTCCCGTTCTCCACTTATTTGATTATTGTCGTAATTGTTACATGTTCATTATTGTTTCTATGATTATTTGGCCTTGTTGAATTGTTGTTAGTTATTGTTGTGATTGTTTGGAAAGAGTATTGTTGTGATTGTTTGGAAAGAGTATTGTTGTTAAAGATTAAAATGTTGAAGCCCGACTTAGCCTCGTCACTACTTCGTCGAGGTTAGGCTCGGCACTTACTCAGTACATGGGGTCGGTTGTACTGATACTACACTCTGTGCTCTTTTGCAAAGATCCAGGTTACATTCAGCAGTAGAGGATTTCAGGACGACCACCTGATTCGTTTGGAGACACGAGATACATCTGCCGGCATTCGCAGATATCCGAGAGTCTTCTCCTATATTTACATACACTGTTTTATATCATTCGGAACAGTTACACTAATTTCTTTCAGCCATTATTTGTAGTATTCTTTAGTTGTTTGTGGATTGTGACACCAGACCCTGGGGTAGTCTTAGAGTTATTATTATAATTAATTTTTGGTTCGTTCTATTTAATCGGTCAATATTATTATTCTGTTTTATTATTGTCGAAAATTATTTTAATTAAGTTCATTTGGAATTTATTTATTTATGCTTAGGTAATTAATTAAGGAAATATATTATTCGATTTCTAACATTGGCTTGCCTAGAAAGTGTGGTGTTAGGCATCATCACGATCACTAAGGTTGGGAATTTGGGTCGTGACAAGTTAGTATCAGAGCACTAGGTTTACTTAGGTCTCACAATCCACGAACAAGCTTAGTAGAGTCTGAAGGATCGGTACGGAGACGTCTGTACTCATCTCTCAGAGGCTATTAAGTTAGGAAACAACTCCGTTTTACTTCTATTCTATCGTGCGATTCTTGTATCTCAAATGCTGATTTGGATTCTTCTATTCTCTCGCAGATGGCGAGAACACGTGCTTCATCTTCCGCTGACCAGAATTTCGGACCTCCAGCAGCAGCAGCTCCTACTAGGGGAAAAGGTCGAGGCCACGCTAGAGGTCGAGGCAGGGGTAGGACTCAGCCCATTGCTTAGGCAGCAGCCACAGCCGCGAAACCCTAGATTGAGATTAATGAGGGGGTTCCGACTCAGACTGTCCCAGCGGGACCAACTCAGGTTCCCCAAGGGGTTTATTGCTACCCCAGTTCTTCAGGATGCTTTGGTCTGCTTAGTGGGCCTTATGGAGAGTGTGGCCCAGACTGGAACCTTTCCTGTTGCAGCAGCCGTATCTCAGGCTGGAGGAGGGGTCCCGACTCCTACTACCCACGCTCCAGTTCAGACTACTCCTCAGGTTCAGACTCTAGTGGCCAATCCCATTGGGGTAATTCAACCAGTTGCAGCAGTGTCGCCCACTAATGGGGCAGCCATGTTGTCGGATGCTTCGTGGAGACTTGACAGGTTCATTAAGCTATTCCCTTTCCATTTCAGTGGTGCTACTTCAGAGGAACCTCAGGAATATCTGGACAGTTGTCATGAGGTGTTGCGTAATATGGGTATTTTGGAGACCAATGGGGTCGATTTTGCAGCTTTTCAGATGACTGGTTCCGCCAAGAAATGGTGGAGAGATTATTTGTTGACTAGGCCAGCGGGATCACCAGCTCTGACTTGGGATAAGTTTTCCTATCTCTTTTTGGAGAAGTTCTTACCTGTCACTACTCGAGAGGATAAGCGTCGTCAGTTTGAGCGACTACAGCAGGGTAACATGACTGTGACTCAGTATGAGACTCGTTTTGTGGATCTGGCTAGACATGCCATGCTTATATTGCCCACAGAGAGGGAGAGGGTCAGACGGTTTATTGATGGCCTTGATCAGCCCATCAGGTTGCAGATGTCCAAGGAGACAGGATCCGGGATTTCTCTTCAAGATGCAACTAATATAGCTAGGAGGGTTGAGTCAGTTCTTGGGATGGGAGGTCAGGGGTCAGACAAGAGACCTCGTTATTCCGGGGTTTTCAGTGGTGCCTCATCTGGAGGCGGGACTTTGTTTAGTAGAGGCCATTCATCCAGGCCATTCCATTTAGCGCTACAGGTTTCTCATGGTACTTCAGGGGGTCGTGGTTCTTATGCACCTCCTTCTGCTCAGCCAATCTACAGTGTTCCTTCAGCTCCTATTAGAGCACCTCCTCTGCAGAGTTATTATCGTGGTCAGCTGGTTCGTCATGGTCAGTCCTCATATCAGGAGGGATGTTTTGAATGTGGTGATTATGGGCATGTTGGGAGAGTTTGTCCGAAATTTCTGAGCAGTCAGCATCAGTACTAGGGTTCTCGTGCCATAGTTCCGACACCAGCTGTAGTACCACCTACCCAGCCAGCAAGAGGTAGGGGTCAGGTAGTCATAGGTAGAGGCCAGAATGTTAGAGGTGGAGGACAGATAGCTAGAGGTGGAGGTCAACCTGCTAGAGGTGGAGGTCCTCCCAGAGGTGTGGTTCAGGGTGGTGGGGCTTCGCCCCGACTATATGCTTTTCCAGCTAGACCTAAGGCAGAATCCTCCGACGCGGTTATTACAGGTATCATCTCAGTTTGTGATAGAGTTGCTTCCGTTTTGTTTGATCCGGGGTCTACTTATTCGTATGTTTCCTCCTATTTTGCCTCGTATTTGAATGTGTCCCGTGAGCCTTTGAGTGTTCCTGTTTATGTGTCTACACCGGTAGGGGATGCTATTGTGGTAGATCGAGTCTATCGTTCGTGCGTGGTAGTCATCAAAGGTCTTGAAACTAGTGTTGATCTTTTACTCCTAGACATGGTTGACTTTGATATTATATTGGGCATGGATTGGTTGTCGCCCTTTTATTCCATTTTAGACTGTCATGCCAAGACAGTTACTCTAGCTTTACCGGGATTGCCTCGATTAGAATAGAAAGGGACTCCTAGTCGTTCTCCCAGCCGGGTAATTTCATATGTCAAGGCTCGTCGCATGGTGGAGAAAGGGTGTTTGGCTTATTTGGCTCATATTCGTGATTCTGATGCTGAAGTATCTTCTATAGAGTCAGTTCCTATCGTGCATGATTTTCCTGAGGTATTTCCTGCAGACCTGCCGGGTATGCCGCCCGACAGGGATACTGATTTCTGTATTGATGTGGCTCCGGGCAGTCTGCCCATTTCTATTCCTCCGTATCGGATGGCCCCACCAGAATTGAAAGAGTTGAAAGAACAGTTGCAAGACTTGTTAGATAAGGGTTTTATCAGACCCAGTGTCTCGCCTTGGGGTGCACCGATTTTGTTTGTAAAGAAGAAAGATGGGTCAATGAGAATGTGCATAGACTACAGGCACCTGAATAGAGTTACCATCAAGAATAATTATCCATTGCCGAGGATTGATGACCTATTTGATCAACTTCAGGGTGCTAGAGTGTTTTCAAAAATTTATTTGAGGTCAGGATACCATCAGTTGAAGATTAGGACGTCCAACATTCCTAAAACAGCCCTTCGTACGAGGTATGGACACTATGATTTTTTGGTTATGTCTTTTGGGCTGACTAATGCTCCAGTGGCCTTTATGGACTTAATGAATCGAGTTTTCAAGCCACATCTGGACTCTTTTGTGATCGTGTTCATTGATGACATTCTTATATACTCCCGCAGCCGGGAAGAGCATGAGCAACATCTTTGTATAGCACTCCAGACTTTGAGGGATAATCAGTTGTATGCTAAGTTTTCTAAATGTGAGTTCTAGTTAGATTCTGTAGCCTTTTTGGGTCATATTGTATCAGCCGACTGTATTCAGGTCGATCCCAAGAAGATAGAGGAAATCAAGAACTGGCCTAGACCCACCACATTCACGGAGATTAGGAATTTCTTGGTTTGGCCGGTTACTGCCTAATGGATATGTTTAACTTTGCAAATAGTCCCAATATCTAGGTGATCTCTATTGTTGCTATTGCTAGACTTCTATATTCTGCTTCTGCTGAGCTTTTTGACATTTCTTGTTGCTTCTTAGATTTCCAGGATATCAAAGAACCCCAAATTGCACTAGAAATTATGTAACTGATCTTCTAGTGTTTGGGCAGGCTTCCCAGTCTGCATGACAGAAGCATGTTAAGTCTTCTTCTTACTTACTGCTCAGTAGAATCCCCATTCCTGATGCTTGTTTGATGTACCTCACTATTCTGATTGCTCCTTCCTAGTGTGACTTCTTTGGTGATCGCATAAATTGACTTAGTGTTTGCACTGCAAAATTAATGTATGGTCTTGTTATTATCAAATATATCAGTCTTCTTATCAGCCTTTGATATGGTGATACATCCTCAAGAGCTACACCAATCATTGTGCTTCCTACTTGTTTGTCAAATTCCACTGTAGCAAACTTTTGGTTCAAATCCAGTGGTGTTAAGACTGGCTTTCTTCCTCCCAGTCCCAAGTCTGATATCAATTGGAGTGCATACTTCTTTTGGTTAAGCAATATGCCTTTATTTGATCTCAGCACTTCTATTCCCAAAAAGTACCTATGTTGCCCAAGGGTCCTTGTCTTTGAATTCCTGATGCAACACATCATTTGTCTCTTGTATGAAGTCCTCATCATTTTTTGTAATAAGTAGATCATCAACATAAATTAAAATTGCTACAAAGGGATCTTCCTTTCTCTTAGTGAGCAAGGAATAGTCATATAGGTTTTGTTGATATCCATCCTTGGGCAAGGCCTCAGTGAGATTTATCTTCCATTGCCTTGAGGCATGTCTTAGTCCATATAGTAATTTTGTTAACTTGCACACTTTGGTCTCCCCCTGTCTCCTAAATCCTTGAGGCAACTCCATGTATACCTATTCATATAAATCACCTTGTAGGAATGCATTATTTACATCCATTTTGTATAAGTTCCACCCTTTTGAGGCTACAAGTGCAATGACAGTTCTCATTGTCACCATCCTTGTAACTGGTGAGAATGATGCATGGTAGTCCAGGCCTTCCTTTTGGTTGTACCCCTTAGCTACCAATCTTTCCTTGTATCTCTCTACTTATCCATTAGCTTTATACTTGATTTTATGTACCTATTTAGAGCCAATAACATTCATTCCCTTTGGTAAGGCAACAACCTCCCAAGTGTTGTTATCCTCCAATGCTTTTATCTCTAACTCCATTGCTTCAATCCACCTTCTATTCGTTGATGCTTCTACAAAACTTTGTGGTTCTGTTAGTGCTGAAATCTTGGCCAACATGCTTATGCAGCTTATTGAGAGACTATCATATGGGAGATAATCTGATATAGGATATAAGGCTCCATTAGTTTTATTCTTCGTGGCATAATCTTGCATCCACAATGGCTCTTTGGTGTGTCTTTTTGACTTCCACCTTATTATATGAGAATCGTATCCCATAAGGTCATCCATAACAATCATATAAGTAACAACTTCAATATCAACTTGATCATCAGCCTGTTCTGCAATGTCTTCAACCTATTCTGCAATGTCTTCAGCTTCTACATCAACATGTTCTGCAATTCCACTAGTGTCCTGTGCACCAAGTTCATTTTCTAATAATGCAGTTTCATTTGCATTATCATCCACGACAGTATCATGAATGGAATTCTCAAACTCATTATCTTAGTGCATTGTCAGCAACATTATGGCTTGGAGGTTCATGTTTAGCACCGTGTACATGTTCATAAGGATCTTTCATCACTCTCCCTCTGTCAGGAACAAGGAAAGATGCCTTGGCTGGTACTGATTTGGTAGGAACCTGTGCAAAGGGAGATAGGTGTTCCTTAAACACAACATCCCGGCAAACAAAGAAACATTTAGAGGATAGATCCATCAGTATGCACCCCCTCTGAGTTTCTGAATACCCTAGAAAGACTGAGGCCCTGGGCCCTAGGAGCAAACGTATCCTCTTTAACCAAATTGGTTGCATAACACACGCAACCAAAAACCTTAAGATGGGCCAGTGATGGTGGTTTGTTATGTAACATTTCAAATGGTGTTTTGCCTTCTAATAGCTTGGTACAGTTGATTGATCACATAAACTGCAGTTTCTACACATTCTCCCCAAAATTGGCGTAACCTTGTGAAACTTCAAGGCTCTAGATGTATCAAGAATGTGCCTATGTTTTCTTTCCACTATCGCGCTTTGTTGTGGAGTATAGACACAACTACTTTGGTGAATAACTTTCAAACATCTCAATCATGTGTTTGTTAAATAATTCAGTCCCATTATTAGTTCAAATCACTTCCATTGCATTTGTATGTTGCGTCTGCAATATTGACAGAAATTTCTTCATAACTACAATGACATCACACTTCAGTTGGATCAATGTAATCCAAGTATATCTAGAATTATCATTAACAATAGTCAAAAACAAGTGTTTTCTATCATGAATAGGATGTTTATAAGGTCCCAAAACATCCATGTGCAGGAGATTCAAAGGACTGAAACTTCTAGATTTACTTCTAGGAAACATCAATCTACTTTGCTTGGCTAATGGACACATATGACAGTCATTGTTTACAGATATATCAACAGTCTTATTACAAAGAAACTCTACATTTTTCATAGTACTAATAGAAGCATGTCCCAGCCTCATATGCCACAAGCTTCCATCTTCAATATTCTTATGAATTGTATCATTAAACACAACTTCCTTTATTCTGTTGAAGGCATCCTTTACCACACACATACCACCTCTCTCTCTACCAATCCTCTTCACCTTGCCACTATAAAGGTCCTAAAATATGCAAAATTCAGGAAAGAAATTCACAGAGAAAGAGAGTGCCTTGGTTAATTTGGATACTAATAGCAGGTTAAATCTAATCTCAGGAACAAATAATACATTGTTAAGTTTCATATCTCTTGGAAAAGTTGCAGCTCCTATATGAGTTATACATGCCTTTCAACCAGAAGACAGATGGCCTTGTTCATCATTACAAGCAATCAATTTAGATTTGTTACTTAGTGCATCTAAATTACCATTAATATGATGTGAAGCTCCTAAATCAATTATCCACTCGGTACTAGCTACATTGAGCATAAGAGAGGTTATAATACCTGCCATATTGGAATGATGTTGGTCTTCACCTTCATTTTCCTTGTTCAGCTGACTTAATATCCTTTTTAATTGTTCTTTTGTAATATAAGGCATGTCCTGCAGAATTTCAATTTTATCGGTTCATCATTTTCCTGTGCTACATTCTCTCCACCAGAGTTCCCCATCACATTTTTTTCTACAAACTTCTTCCTATTCTTAAAGTCGGATGGATATCCTATGAGCTTCTAATAGTTTTCATTCAGGTATCCCTTTAGCCTACAATAGTCATACTTCATGAAGGGATTTTTTCCTTTGTAAGGTTGACCTCTTCCTGCTTGCATAGCTAGAGGTTCTCACTTCTCTCTTGCAGCTGAATAAGAAGCAAATCTCTAACTCTCATACTCAGTTATCATAGCATAAGACTGATTGAGAGATGGTTCTGTTGATTTCATGAGAATCTGTCTCCTTGCCTGATCATAGGATTCATCTAAAACACTTAAGACATGTATTAGTCGCAGCTGAATAAAGTTATCAACTTGTTCCTTTGATTTTTGACATCCACAATTTGGTGAAGACACCATTGTGTCAAACTCATCCCAAAGCTCTTTCAACCTTGTGAAATACATTGAGACAAAGTCCGTCCGCTGCGTAAGGGTTGCAATTTCCATGTGCAACTGAAATTTTCGTACTCGACTCACCTTATCAAATCTCTCCCTAAGATCCTCCCAAACCAGATGCGCATTTGATGCATAAAAATTCCGCTAAGTAGGTCGTGAGACACAGTGTTCATGATCCATGAAAGTACAATTCCTTTTCAAATTACTCTTGTTTACAAGTACTGGTGACAAAGCACAATTTCCTCTTAGCTTGAAGAGCAATTCACATCGATCGCCTCCATGATCCATAATTCTCTGCTCATGTAAGCTATACAGGAATCAACACAAATCCAGGAGTATTGGAAGGGTGGACATATAATGTATGAGTAGGATCAACTTTTGGATGTACTCATTTCGAAGGATTATGACAAAATCGACATAAAATTTTTGAAATCGAAGATTAATTAGAGTAGAAATTCAGCTACACAAGAGTTTCGACATGAAAAATCATCACCAGCACTAATACCATGTGAATTTCTGTGTGCTCGTGCTTGAGTTGGAGCACATCAATGAAGAATTAGGGCTAGCAACCCAGTGAGAGGATGAAGGGGCTAGAGAGATGATTTTTGCGGGTTAATGAAGCTGAAAATGATTTTGTTCCTTTACAAAATGCATCTACGCACGTAAATATACATCCACTAACTTAACCTCCTCACTTATAACTAATGTCCATTAGTTAGTTATAACTAACTCTAATTAGCTAACTAACACTAATTTCCTAACTACAATTAATTCCTAACAAGTCAGCTATTCTCACACTACTCTATATCAAGGTTGTTTGGATTTATTTGTTACCAAAAATGTTCATTTTTTCTATTTTAGTAAAATTTCTAAAAGACATGGGATTTGGGAAAAAGTGGATCAAGTGGATCGGGTTTTGTATCATCACAATTAAGTTCTCTATTCTAGTCTCCAGAGAATTTTTTTTGAATCATAAAGCGGATTAAGGCAAGTTGACCATTTGTCACCTTTCCTGTTCATCATTCCAAAAAAGTGGATCAAGTGGATCAGGTTTTGTATCAGCACAATTAAGTTCTCTATTCTAGTCTCCAGAGAGTTTTTTTGCATCATAAAGCGGATTAAGACAAGTAGGCTTGCATGTAAATTGGAGAAAGTCACAGATATACTCGGTCAATAAAGTCCCCAACTGTCATAGACTAGCTGGAGTTTTAGGTTGTGAGATGGGGTGTTATCAACCACTTACCAAGGTTACCTTTAGGAGAAAAAAATAAATCTACTGAGATTTAGAGTGGAGTGTTGGAGAGGTGTAAAAAGAAGTTTTTCAAGTTGAAAAGTAACTATCTATCTTTAGGAGGAAGGTTTACCTTGGTGTATAATATTTTAGATTCTCTCTCTACGTATATTATACCTTTATTTCCTTTTTGTCAATGAATATAAAAAAAACTTAATAAGTTAAGGAGAAAGTTTATTTGGCAAAAAAATAAGCAGAAAATGGGGTTTCATTTTGTGAACTGGAAGTCTTTGACAAACAACAAGAAGGATAGAGGATTCGGAATCAGAAATTTGAGACATCACAACAAAAGTTTACTAATGAATTCCAGGGGGGGGGGGGCACAAGCTCCTTGGATACAGGTAATTAAGGAGAAGTGTGGGGCAGAAGGTCTCTCATGTACAAGAGAATTTTCTACCAGTTATGGGGTAAGTGTTTGGAAATCTTTAAGAGTTTTTTAGCCAGCTTTGAAAAGCAATGTTAGCATAAAAATTGGTAATTGTGTCAAGTCCATTTTTTGGAATGATGACTGGATTGGAAATGTCCTCTAAAAGACCGTTTTCGAGATTTGTTAAACTTAGTGCAACAACCTCAAGAAACAATAGCAGAGACCCGAAGTCAACAAGGGTGGAATTTTACCTTCAAAAGACTTCTAAATGACTAGGAGGTTACTAGAGTGACTGAGCTTTTAAATCTTTTGGAAAGTTTCAAAGGTACACAAAATAACAGGACAATCTATTATGGGAAAGAAACAACAACAAAGTTTTCTTGGTGAAGTCAACTTATGGGTGCTAAACATGTTTGGATTACATCATACTGGGTCTTGGCATTGGAAGAACATCTGGAAGGTGAACATCACTTTAAAAGTGGCATGTTTTTGCTGTTTAGTGATTACAGAGTTGTCTTAACACATGATAATTTGGTGAAAAGAGGAATACAACTATGCTCTAGATGCTTTATGTACTGGAGAGAGATGGAAACAAACAATCACTTGTTTTTACATTACAGAGTAACCAACATGTTGTGGCACCTATTTATGAGTTTGAAAGGATTAAGTTTGACAATTCCCACGAGAAATGCAGATATATTAGCTGTTGGAATGATCCATATAATTTACCAAGGAACAACACTTGGTGGAACATGACCCCTGCATGCATTTTGTGAATAATTTGGAATGAGATGAACTTTAGATGCTTTGAAGGAATAGGCAACTCTAAACAAAATATCATTATTAATTATATATTTTTATTTTATTTTTCGTGCAAAGAAACACTAGTGGAAGATGTGATTCAGTAGTTGACATCTTGGGGTCTTTGTAACTAGCACATTTGTTCTTTTTTGAGGTCCTATAACTTGGGTTCCTTTTAGCACAATCGTTATGCTAAGGACTGGTTTCACTGTTAATAATATAAGGGATTTGTGATCAATAAAAAGTACTACCAGATTTTGTACCCATCACTGTTATCTTGTTCAAATAAATATATCAATTTTACTTTTTCATTTGGCAAGTAATGGTTTTGGTGAGGCGAGGGATTGTTGGTTCTAGTTGGAAAGACAAGTTTAGTTTTGTTAATCTTGACACGTTAGTTCAAATGTTAAAAATTTATTATGAATACTGAAAGTATTATTACATGAAACAAAGGGGGAAAAGGTAATTGAGTGGTATGGGCGTCACCAGATAATCAAAAAATTATTTTTGTACAGGCCTACCATTTGGGTAGACATTTTCCTTGGTTTTTTTTTGCTTGGCTGGATGACCCAGAATGTAATTTTGTATTTGGCTCTATAATTTTAGTGCATATGCTCAAATGGCCTATATTAAAAAAAATGTAGAAATATTACACTTTTCATGTGGTTTTTAACTTTTGACCCCGCTTACTTCAAGGTCAAAAAAATAACTCATGGGGCAACCAAAGGAAAATACTTTAAACTTGAAGTTATGCTCTTGACACAAGTGGAACAAAAATTCAAGACCATCGACTTTGAGGACTATTTTTGTACTTCTCCCTAAATTGAGATCACTGTTTAAATTTTATCTCCGGCTACCCTAGTGATTTAATTTGTCTGCAAAAGAAGTCATCTACTATTAAAGCGAATTTAAGCTCACTAAGCTAACAAGGACATACTTTAAAAGGTGACATCACAAAAGGTGATAGATGCAAACAATCCTATAATATCGTTGGTGGCCTATAATGTGTATATACTATTAATACACGAACCTAAAAGAGAACTTAATAAGTTTGAAAAATGAAAGTTTAAAGATTGCGGTTCTATGCATCAAACAGAAGAAGCACAAGTACAGTTTAGGTGTTGATTTAGTCAAAATCTTATATGAGGTTTTGAAATTGCAAATCTATGATTAGGAGTTTTTCTTTTCAGTAAATAATGATAAAGGGAATGTGAAAAATGAAATATCAAAAGTTTTAACTTATAGTTACAATAGTGGTTTTCATTCTTAGCATTGGTTATTGATTTCGAAGGAATACCCATATTCATTTAGGGTCTCCAAAATTGTATAATTAATTCTTAAGTTGGACCCTTTCTCAAAATTCAGATGTAAGTGAAAATTGTATAGAAAAATAATGATATAACATATGGTGGTTGGGAAGGGAGACACGTTGATAGGTTATGTGCATTTACGTTTTGATGATTTAACAAACTTTTTATGAGAACTAGATAGGAAACCTGATACCTAGATTCCAAGTGCTAGGAACAACAAATCACATAGCTGGCACAAGTTCAAATGATATCAGTCAAAGGAACAACACATCAGTTTCCTCCGTTCATAAGACAGGTAAACTCTTCACAACTATTAAAGCTACATTATTGCACTGTACACGCAATAGTGCAACAGTCATTTTTTGAAGCATGCTGTGTATCGGACACTTCCTAACATCATTCCATTGACTTTACTTATATATTACCGATATGAGGCAAGCGATTACACACAGTTTCAAAAACCCTAAAACACAAATTCTCTCTTAAGTGTGCAGCCGCCCTAATTCCCTTAAGTCATTGAAGAACAAAGAAGCAACAGGCCAACGGACCAGATCCCAGCATTGAGTATTTCAAGTGTCCTTAGTATTGTTGTACATTGTTTAGTGTCATTCACATGTAAATCCTACTTATCTTAGTTAGAAGCATCTCGTGTGATATCTTTATAAACCATAAACCGTGTGTTTGTGTTTTGACGAGAGTTAGTCAAAGTGGTGAGCTTTGTAATAGAGTTATTACAGAGAAGCTTGCAATATAGTTATTGCAAGTAAGTGTAGGATTAAAAGTTTAATTCTTAGGTTACAATAGGTTGTAATATGGAATTTTCTCGATATAGTGAAGTTAAAATTCTATGAGTGTAGATCATGGTTTTTAATATCGTGAGCTGGGAGTTTTTCACGTAAAATATCGTTGTGTTGGTTACTTATTGTTGAGTGTGTGGGTGTGTGTGTCTTATGTGGGAACTGATAGAGAACCAATTTCCCTATACAGTTTGGTCGACTCTTAGTTTTCAACAATTGGTATAAGAACATGCCCTTTCTATAAGGCTAACACCTAGAAAGGATCCACATGGATGATCCATCAAACTTTGAAGAAGGTCAATCAACCTACAAACCACCAAGATTCAACAGACAATACTACGGATGGTGGAAGAAAAGTATGCATGATTTCATCATGGCTAAAGATTCAGAGCTTTGGAATGTCATTTACGATGGACCCTTCGTCCCTATGAAGACCATTGGCAAGACAGCAGTGACAGTTCTAAAGACAATGAAGGAGTACAACGATGTTGACCGCAAATTCATAGAGAAAAAATTCCGAGCAAGGAAGATCCTCATCTGTGGTATTAGACCAGACGAGTATAATATAATTTCAGCTTGTCAATCTGCCAAGAAGATCTGGTAGGCTCTCCAAACAACACATAAAGGAACAACTCAAGTCAAGCAGTTAAAGACCGACATGCTCACTACTGAGTATGAACTCTTCCGGATGAAGGACGATGATTCCATTCAAGACATGCATACTCGCTCCACTTCCATCATCAATGAGCTCCACTCTCTAGGAGAGATCATTCCAAGGAACAAAGTGGTCAGAAAAATATTCAGTGTATTAACTGGTTCTTGGGAGATTAAAGTCAATGCTATCACGGAGGCAAAGGATTTACAAAAGCTCACTATTGAGGAACTAATTGGAAATCAGAAGACCTACGAATTGAAGAAAAATAAGGACCATGAAAAAAGATAACCCAAAAAAGAGAAGAACCTGGTTCTTAAGGCAGACAACGGTAACTCAAGTGGAGATGATGCTGACATGGACTGCATGACAATGAGGTTTCGGAAAATGGCTCGTAGAAATGGAGGTATTCCAAAGAGGGGCAACTCTAGCAAATTAAAGGGTTATGATTGCTGCTACATATGCGGAAAGCTAGGACATTTCATCAAAGATTATCCTCTCCACAAGCAGGATGATATCAAACACAACACAGACAAGACATGCAAGAGGGACCTGGTCCTTGACAGGAAGTTCAAGAGAAAAGATGCCGCTGATAATATTGTAAAATAAGCTTTTGTTGCGTGGGGGGGTGGGGGGGATTCCTCCAGTAAATTTGAGGGCGATGATGAACAACGCAATACCTCCATGATGGTAGCTGAAAGCAAAACATCTGAATATTACTCTATATTTTCCCTGATGGCAAATTCTGATGAGGATGATGACAATGAGGTAAACTTTCTAGATGTTCAAAGAAATTTGAAGTCTTATTCTCAAAAGAAGCTTTTGTCTTTAGCAAAGGTTCTGACTAATGCCTATATAATTTTATTAATGATAAAAACACTTTAACTGAGGAGATATGAGAGGTAGAGAATGAGACAGATGATTTGCTAGTTATAGTCGTTGATTTGAGAGAAACCATAGAGGAATTTAAGAAAGGAAAAGATGCTCCAGCTAAGAAAATTGAAGAGGTAGAAAAAAAGAGAGATGATTTGGTGGTGGTAGTTGTAGATCTAAAGGAAATAATAGAGTAGTTAAAAAGGGGAAAAAATTCTGTGGAAGCCCAAATAGAAAATTGCATGAACCCCTCAAAGGGAAAGGAAGTGGCAAGTGAGTCACACCTTAAGCTTGAAGATGAACTCAAAAAGGCAAAATTGAGTCTTTGTGTTGAACTTGAGAGAAATAGACAACTTCAAGAGGATCTAAACATGGTTAAAAATGACCTATTCAAATCTCTAAAGTGGACCAGATCCTCTGATGAAATCACTTCCAAGTATAAAAGTAGTAGGGAGGGGGGGGGGGGGGGGGGGGGGAAATGGGTTCCAAAAAAAAAGGGGCCCCCAAAAACCAAATTAAAAG